>JAYMTN010001807.1:0-12085 GCA_036897425.1 Erodium trifolium
CTGCAACAACTATGTACTCGCCCTCTATCGTAGATTCGGCCCCGGTATCTTTCTTTACGCTCTCCCAGCTAAAAGCTCTGCCATTTAGCGTAAACACAGTATCCTTACTAACTTCTAAAGCCATATGGATATGTCAGGAAATTAGTGTCTACATATCCATTAACGACTAGTTCAACATCATCTTTCCCCCGGGGTTAGACTAATGTCCACTGGTAAATTTCATGGCATACGAGACGTCCTGTCTCATTCATAGCATGGCATACATGATCGTTCCTACCAATGGGCCTTTCTACAGGTCCAAGCTGTAGTTTAGGCACGCTCGAGTTTTTGAGAATTTGCGTCTTCTATCTTATTTTTTCAGTTGGTGCCCACCGCGAGTCCACGATACAAAGTAGATCATTTTTACGGATCTAAAATGCCGATATACTTGTTTTTTGTGGGGTCCCGAACTATAATCTGAGACCCAATAAAATATCCATCATACTATATATTGATTGTGTTGGCACTCTTCTTTTCATGATTAATAAAAGTAAGGATCGCTACATTTCAAGAAGAAGAAAAAAAAACATGTAGCGGACGGTAATAATAGAAGCTCAAGTTTACAACATGGACTATATTTCTAAGTTAAGGTTCCAATATGATTTTCGTTCAAAATACAACATTGCAACATACAATTTTTCCATTAACATAATTTTTTGCATATTTTAATGTAACATAGTGCATCTCGCAATTTTATTAATACAAAGCTTGGATTGTTGAAATATTTTTGAGTTCTTTCATAAAATATGCATGATGTATTTATCACAATGCAAGAATTCAATCTTATAATTACTCAGTAATGAAAATACAAAGATGCTTATATCTTAAATTCCAACATAACTGATAAAATTAGAAATTACAAACTACGAATAAGTTTATGGTTATGTAGGGTGCAAGACTAATAATTGATTAGAAGAAGCCGTATCCAAATGGGTTCTGGTACAAGTATTGTGGTGGTCCGACGAAGTTATGGCCTGGAAGCTCCATAGACGACGGCGGGGCATAGTCATCGTTGTCCAAAAGAAGGTTCTGGAAGCCACCGACAACATGGCCGTCGTCATACTCCAGCACCTGGCCAGGATTGTAGTATACATCGTTGGATCCAGGAGGAGGCACCCTCATGTTCATCATCATAGGAATCTGATTCATGTCCATAACCGGTGGTGCAACAATGGGCACAAGAATCGCACCGCCCCCGTATGGACCAAAGGCTCCCAAATTAACATGGTTAGGGCGATCAAAGAGTGCGAGGTTGGTGTTTGGGGCGACGGAGTTATTGCGCTTCATCATCTCTTGCTTTGTGATGGCGAGCGCAATACTGTGGTGGAGGCTGTTGCGGAGATCGAGGAGAGCGGCCGTCAGCTCCTCCAGCTGAGAACCGTTAAGTTGTTCCACTGGAGACTCCCACCAGCACTCCGCCTGGTTCGCTTTCCTCACCCGCTCCAGCTCCTCCCCGCGCCTCTTCACCATTTCCACTCTCAGACTTGCTTGAGTGACCTTGTCATTGAGCTCCTGGATGGAGTGATCCCGATGGGCCTCTAGGAGGCGCACCATGCCGGTGCCAGAGGAATCTACCTGCTGGGGGCTTCGGTCGAGGAACCTGTCAAGTACAAACTCCACAGAAGGGTGTCCAAAGGAGAACACCTTCTTCCCCGGAGAGAACACGATCACCGCCACTTTCGCACCACAAAGAGTGCACAGCTCGCTCGCCTTCTTGAAAAGTCCAGCTCGCCGCTTCGAGAACGTCACCTGAATATAAGACACGAATATCTAAAAGTTAAAACCATGGCAGAACCAGAAAAAAATTTTAAAAAAAAACTCAGGGTATTCCCATGGTTAATCAAACTCATGCTTCTTGTAAATATCCAAGAACCTTATATCATTACACCACGTTCTCATATGTTGTGTTCCATGGATCACCCTAAGTAGGGTTGGGCTCGGCCGATTAACCGGCACCATAACCCTTGCCCCCACCGGAACTGAGACATCTGGTGGTTCTTATGGCACCACTAACGCCGGCAGCGACTAACGGCGATATAACAGAAAAACCGATTGGCGTTTCACCACCGGTGACTGTTTTTTACCGACAAAAATCGAGTCCAGTGGGCCTCATTTGGGCTCTATCGTTTCGGCCCAATATTAACTCCAGCGTCCGTTATCTTTATAACCATACATATTTTATTTATTGTTTCATTTTTTAGCTTAAGTAAGAACATTAAAAGAGCTAAATTTGATTTATAAATTCAAACATACCAAGGTCAAAATTAATTGATTTTTATGGATATAAACAATTATGGTCCAACGTAGACTTATTATCAATTTTTATCATTCAACCATGAGCCAGATTCCGAACAATAATTGTCAATATATAAATAAATTAATGAACACATGATGAATAATAGATAAACAATATTAACAAGAAAGGATAGATGAGCCATCACAGATCCACAAAAACAAAAGAAAAACATATTCAAGTTAAAATAACAATCACATACCCAAAAGTAAGTGAATTAAACAAACATAAACGATTATGTATATTATACAACATGATGAAGGGATCTCTTTCATGAATACATGTTGGATCTCGTCTTCAAATGAACTATGCTCAAATGGGTCTTAGTTTCCAAAGAATAATGAGATGAGAGAAACAATGATAACTCATCTACGAAGTTGAAAAAAGAGAAAAGATTGATAAGAGAATAACAAAAACTAAGAAAGAAGAGTGACCCAGAGAAGAACAAGAGAGAGGCGGCCAAGGTTAGTATGAGACTGAAAATGAGAGAAATAACAAGTTGGTCAGAGTCCAACAACCTGGCGATTGCTCTTCTTGTCCATCCTCTTCATCTCCACCCTTTGGCGACCACGGGTCTTCCTCGGCAATGGCATGATGATATTTATTATCTGGTGTTTTATTGGGAGAGGTTTTGGGTGGATTATATATAGTGGAAAGAATGAAGAGAAAGACGAATCTATGAGCTCATCTCTGAAACCTATATGGTATGGTAATGATGATATGAGAGTGAGGTGGAATGTATACAGTTGTACATATCATTTTGCCAATTCATAATTAATCTCACTTAAGGATAAGTTCGGAGCCTTCCATGGTAGATTTTAATTAATATTTGACATTGTCTGATTATTACTTTGATTTGATTGTATACAAATTGTTTTATAATTATCTTTCGATCAAATAACGGGCTATAATATATATTGAGAATTATTCGAATTTATAGATTATAGAACGCTTTCTATATTCGTATAGAAATGTAAAATCATAATAGGCTTACCAATATAGTAGGCTAACCAACATAATGCAAAGATTTTAGGAGGAATCTTAGGTGACCAAAGGGTATGAACCCAAATGAATTCATACTTCCTTTGCTCCAAAAGTAACTATACACCCTTTTTACATAAAAACATGCATCATCCCCTTTCCATTTTAAAACATTCACACCGTCTTTCTTAATACAAACCTCCTTCAAGGGAGCCATAAAATCATTCCCTTTTTCTTAAACTGATAATTATTATAGGGTAAATTACAAATATTTATCCCTAACTTGTCACGTTTAACTGATACCTACACCGATGTTTAATTGTATAACAAATAGCCCCTGTCGTCATATTTTCCATCCATTTGACTGGTCATTTTTCAGAATTACCCAAAACGCCCTCATCCTTATAACCCTAATTCAGTTATGACTTTCAAAAGAATTACGAAAATGCCATTAAATATTTACAAAATTGCCATTATGTATAAATTTAGATTTTTCGATATCATATTTATTTGAAAAGAATAAGAAAATAATTATAAAATTAGCCTTTTCCAACAATTCTTAAAATCATCTTTTATATATTTATTTTTTATTTTTCATTTAATAAAAAAATCAACTTATATATATATATATATTTCACCGATTGTTTCACGGTGATGTGTTATCTACTTTTTAACCTAGTAGGCACATCAATAAAGACACACTTGACAAGATGACGATGTTGTCGGATATTGAGCTTGTGGTTATTTCCCGGTGACAGGTCATCAGTATACATTTTGTTGGTAAGAATGTACTCCGACAACGATCTTGACAATGGATTATCAAGAAATTTGAACTAGTAGTGAAGTTTGAATTGAGACAGGTATAACCAATAACCGAAATCTAAAACAACCAGACTTATTACTGGTCCCGTGTCCAGTACTGGTTGAAAAATCCAAGTAACATGATGTTTTGAAAAGTTGGAGCTCTAGTCCGATTATTAATTATTTGATCCCTTTATCAAGCAAAATATTAATTATTCGAAATAACCATGAGGTATCATAATCGTTTGAGAAATAGTCATTTGAATTTGATCTGAAAGATTATTCTCGATCGCATAACTGTGATAATGTACTACTTATTTATCAAAACAGTTATGAACGATCAACATGGCTTCTTAAGCCTATTATTCATGGAAAAGAAAATGAACGTATCTATTAGCTGAAGAGTGAAAAGGGAGGGCCAGAGTAGAAACATTTATTTAAGCCACTCCTCATTCGCAAACTCAGCAGTTCAAGACTTTTTTTTTTTATCGGTGCTTGCTCTTTGTCTCTCCACTGTACAGCCTGCATAGATATTTAACACCAATTTTACAATAATATTTATAATATAATGATTTGTTATTCATAAAGGGATAATTAGTTAATTAATTAATTAATAGCGTACCAGTCATAAACGGAGGGAGAATTGGGCTGAGCAGGTTTGTCAAAGATCTGAGCACCGACGGACTTAGTGGCAAGGTTGCTACCTGGGTTGAACACTGTCCTCCACACGTTCTCCTTCCGCGGCGACGCCGGAGACGTCGGCGTCGTCGGAGTCATCGGGCTCGCCGCACCGGACACCGACCCGCTTCCTTCCCCTACATTACGTACTTTATGTTTATCAACTGGTAACCGTGACACCAATAATTATATATAATTGACTAATTGTTTACTACCTTTGATGTTGATCTTCCGAAGCCGGCCAAGGCCGCGTTCCGGCTGAGGTCCGGCCACCGTATCATCCCACAACTTCTCTAGCATCTTTGTTTCAATATGTTCTGTTTTCAGTTTATCGGAAATGTGAGTGATGAAAATACAATTTTATGGAGTCATTATATAATAACAAAAGACCAAGAAAAATAGGATCACACAATAGTAACGATATGTCCTATTCCACCGGTTGACTAATCTCCAAGCTCCACAAAATAAAAAAAATTATTGGGTCTAAATTATATTTCAATTTCAGTATTAATAAAAATATTAAAATAAATATATTTTCAACGTGTATATGTATATATTCGTGCCATTCCGACCAAAGTCCATATTACATAAGTCTGTACATAATAACGTTGAAACCTACATTAACATCATCGAGTCGTCGGACATTATGGCTAACAATGAAAACTTCACTTTCGTGGAGATCTTACCATCCTCCACACAAAGCTTGGCTCCGGTGACCACCCAATATCCGGGCAGGTCCTCCGGTCCCCTCACCATTTCCTTGGTATCCACAAACGTCGACATTTTCGGCACCTTTGCCGTGGAAGGAGGGCCTCCGGCGAAAACTGCCGAATTCAAGTCCACTTTCACAGGCATCTCCGGCGGCTTCAATCCCGTGCTCAACCTCGAGCTCATCAGCATGGACAGCACTCCTGACTTCCTTGATGAGGTGGAGGGTCCTTCCCATTCTGATCTTCGGATCCGTGCTGATGCCACCATTGAGAACCCGAGCTTCAAGATGAGAACCTTCTTCATTCCTATGGTCTTGACCTCCAACCAGGCTTTAGTCACAACTGAAGCTGAGTCATCGATCCGGGCTCCGTTGTACTGCACAGGGGCCGTGCAGACATGGGAAGATATGCTCCACTTGACGGGTTCTAAGTAGCCCCGTTGAATTGGCTCATGGACGTGCTCGTTGCTGTTGTTATCGAAGAGCTGAAGGATATTGGGAAGGCTTGTGAGATGCTGAAGATGAATTGCTAAGTGGTCACTTTTCTTTCCCTCCAAGTATAATCGGATCCCCGTCACTGGCCTGTTTCCAGAGTCAACCTGCAGGCGATGCAAGGAATAAGAATGAATGACATAAATTTAGGAATGAGAGCGCTATAGTATATACGTTCCCAAATACAGAAATTTGGAGATCAAATACTCTGCACAGCAAGTTTTTTTTAAGGGTTAATTGCGTGCTACAGGTATTTAGCATGTAACCATCCCCGACCTTAAACTATTATATCCAAAAACATTTTGTTTGGATGTAGAAAACGGCTGAGTAGATGCAAAAAGACTTATTAAGAGGACAAAATATTAAAAAGACGAAAAAATGTATTTTTGAGATAAGGGTCAAGGTCATTTTCGTCAATTTTGGCAAAAAAGAGCTATCTGCAGTTTTCGAAAGATTGGGTAGTTGTAAATAACGTTTAAAGTTGGGGATAGTTGTGTGCCAAAGAAGTATAGTACGCAATATCTACCAACAATTAACTTTTTTTTAATAGGCGATGATGCAGGTATTAAGATTAGAACCAATGTCCTGATACAATTCTCGTCATTTCTCCCATAACCCTTACTAAGCCCAACGGTTACCTGTGTGGTGTTGACATACAGCTTTGGGCCCATCAACGAGAACTGAAGTGAGGGTGAAACATGCTTCTTTCGCTTCAGGCCCAGAGGAAGATCACTATACAAGGGAGCCCATTGTCGCGGTAACTGGAACTCGAGGAATTGATGGAGTTCCTCTATTGGTGGTTTGTCTGCAGGAATTATCAAAAGAAGGAAAAAAATAAACACCAGCAATCCATGTTCTCCATACCAGTTCAGACCACGAGGTGTTAAATTGAATTGACAGGCGATATTGGTAATTCAAACCCATCTAACTTCCAAAATAAGAAATGTGACACTTATGAGGGATTACTTACATCGAAGGTACAGATTCACTGCATGGCTTAGAAATCCAATGCCCCGCAGACCACCTAAGAGTGAAGTTATAGGCACAAAAGACATGGATATGACGTTTGGTGAGAGAGATATTGTTGACAGCCACTGATTATGACTTTGACCCATATCAATGCCTCCTCTTCGGACACAGATGCTCTCAGTCTCCTACATAAGTAAGTCAGTCATCTGAAATCTTTTACATATAAGACTATGTCACTTGGCCTCGGGTGTAAGACAAGGCCAGAACCAGTAAAGTATATTTGAATATTCTTACATTATTCTTTGAGCGAGTAATTACAGGAGGCCGGACATTACTGGGGTACACTCCATGGAGATGCCATGGCATAGAATGTTCATCCTGAAAAAATCAAGAGGAATATTTTTTAAAAATTACAATAAAAACTCTCAGCAGCTCTTATACATTTGTTCTCCAATATTCTGTGATGTCAAACTTCAATATATTGGAAGCCAAGAAATAAAAGTTCAAAGTATGTTTCCTTAGATATGTTTCTAAGTACAGTTTGTAGTACCTATTGCTATAATAAAAGGAGAAAGCATAGAAGAAAGAACAGAATACAGATAGAAATAAATTCTGTCAAAATCTAAGATAGATATATACATGCTAGATTTGTTTCATCTTTTAAAATGATACAAAAACAAACAAATTTACAAGACTTGGCTATGATGATGCCACATACCTTATGCTTGCCAGATGATTCAGCACGATTTCCCATAGTACTTCCGCTTCCTGTTGTGTCTTCAGAAAACCTTTCATCAGCCAATTTCTTTAACAATTTCTGCACTTCAGTTGGTGGAAGATTTGAATTTTGAAACTGTTTTATGTGTACTACGTCTTTACCTCCCATCTTTACCCCAACAACAATATGAGTACCATATTTTTCAATGAACCTAGAATTCAAGTCATAGGACATAAACGGATATTAGATTATCATCAGTTATATGTATGGCTCCGAAAATAGGGGAGGGAATGATACCAACATGAAATTCAGACTTCAAATTTATAAGAGAGCGAGTCTAAGCTTCTTCTTATCACAAGAGAATTCTAGATCATAACTAAAGGAAGCTACAATACTAGTTAGACACATCTACAGTAATCTATTTCTCTAAAACATTTTAATCTCTCATGCATACAACATACTTTCCATTCTTTAGGCGATTACCAAGGTTTCCATTTGACTGTCAAAATCACAATGTGAAGGTTTGTCAGGAATGGGAACTTTATATTTGGAAAAGAACAAATATACTACCGTTTGTACGTATTCTTAAACTTCGAATTGATGTTCATACAGTCATTTATAACATAATATACTGTCTATAAACGAAAAAATAAGGACATTCTTATCAGATAAGTGGTTGACTATGAATTTGGATAATCATTGAGTAAGACTTGCACAGCAGATTTGATTTGTTCACCAAATAAGTGAACACCAATCGGGAGCTTTAATAAGCTACAAGATTCAGAGTGTTTGCAACTCACTCTCAAATAGTGGTGGTGCTTTAAGCAAAACTATAGTTCTATAACTTACTCAGCTAGGGCAGCAGGATCCCATGAAGAAGGTACTTCATTTTTCACTTGTTCGGATAACGTTAAATGTGTTCTTGATAACTCGATGTTATACAGGGTCATTAACCATCCATCGAAAGCAAGAGTTTTTGTGGTGGATGCATCTTTCTGCCAGCAGCCCTTGAAGTTAAACATGGTATTAAATAGGCCACATGGAATTTTACCGGACAGAGATAGTTCCTGGTTGAATTGCTCTGACATCTGTACCATAGAGTACCAAAAAATTAGAAGCATGACCACTTCATCCAGAAACACCAGCTCCAACTTCTACTTCCGGAAATGGTGCTCATGGCGTAACTAAAAATGCATGCTACTATATTCTTATAAGCAGAATCACTCATGCCGCATAGATATTAAGCTTGATTAGAAAGATATTCACTTAAGAAGCTAACATGATGTGAGAACAGCAAGATTCTGGTCCATCACATTTTCAACCCAAATGAAATACTTCCTCTGAAACAAAATAGCCATCTACCATATACACAAAAAATTATATTCCACAATAGCCCACCGCATTATTTAATAACGAAGGGCATGGCAGTAGTTGGTAAATCTAATGGTTTATTTGGAACTAACGTTTTATTTGAAATTCTAAATTTGAGCCAAATCCAATGTTTGGGTGTCCAAAGAATTTGGATTAGGCTCCATTCCAACACAATTCATAATATTTCAAATGACATTGTTCGAAATGCCATGGTTGCACGAACACATTGGAATCGGATATGAATTCCAGAAATGAAATCATGAAGTTCAAATGGAACACACGGATCCAATCACAGAAAAATTCAGCACAAGGGTGTCGTGCAAGGGGATGTTCTTGATATTTAAATAAAATCATACAAGACAATTATTGTTCAACCAACCAAAATTAGTGTCATCTTAACTAAGAGCTCCAATATCTAATTTAAAGCCTATGCGTAAGTGAATTTTAGTTTTGAACAAACATCACCAGCTCTAATGCTCTATAATCTACCAAACAGTCCACAACGATGGAGTGAAGCAACAGTCAGTTCAAATGATCAGAATTCAAAAATCCAAATTGACCTGATTGAAGGAGAGCACATCGGAGGTGAACCTAGTGCGCTCGCCCTTATCGCACTTGATGGAAGACGGGACGTCGGAGACCACAACCCCGCCGGGGAAGACGAGGTCTCCCCGGGTCCTGTCGAGGTCGACGAGCGTTGACTTTTTGCAGGAAGATAGCCGGATATCGTTGCAGAGGTCGTATCCGGTGCCGATTGCCAAGACGGCGAGCTCGGCGGCGGACTGGGGGGTCAGTTTGAGGGACATTGGTGGAAATTGGGAATGAATCAATGGGTCTGGTTTGGTTCGTTGGTAAATATGGAGTCAACAGAGGGAGATGAGGAAGGAGCAATTTGGCCGTTTGTGGTTGTCTCTTTCTCTTGGTTTCAACCTTGAAAGCTTCTTCTTCTTCTTCCTCAGATCGTTTCGTCATTCTCACTGTAATTTGTGGAATGTGAAGGCGACTTGGTTTTGGAAGTTGTGGTTGTCTTTTCTTATTGCTATGATGACTGACTGGCTCCACTCGCTTTTAAGTCAAAATTAGGACCGTCCCGTTTTTATGAGTAATTGCAATTTCATTCTTAAATACTTTTTGAATAAAATGTTTAATCAAAATAATACGAACTAGATCGAGTCGAGTTTTTTGTTTTGTTTTGAAATGGAGTCATTTAGGCATTTCATTTAAACTGACGAATAATATATAAAAGTGCATCCGGTAAGAGAAACCCGGACCACGAAAGGACATGCACATAACGGACCTTCCGAGCCAACCACTAGGTTGCTCCGTTCGCTGTCCTAGCTATATACTCGAGTTTGACATCCTCGAGAGAAGAAATGATAGAATGACATTCATATAAAAGTCGTCCCACCGGTGAGAAAAGAGAGTTATTTCTAGAATCAGGCTCACCACATATTGTGAATCGCTTCTAATGATGACCTTGGTGTGTCCCTGATCACAGGTCCATTGTAAAGCCCGAAGAATGGACATAGCTTCAGCATATTCCGAGCCCATCTTTCCCGGTATAATTCCATTGCTACCCTCTAGAATAGAGCCTCTATCATTCCTGCAAATCCAGCTCCACCCCATTTGCTCTGTATCAGCGAAAATCGCGCCATCAACATTGATGGAGCGCCACTCCCGTGGGGGAGGTGACCAACCCACCTCTCTTCGTGGTTTTGTGGCGAGGGGTTCAGTCTTTAATTTCACATGGGCTTTTGTCCAACTACATAGGTGGCTATGAACCGTGGGGTCCAGTGCTTCCGTTGATTGTGTGAGATGGTCCCAAACAACCCCATTTCTAGTTTTCCAGATCTCCCATAGGGCCATTTCTATACGGGCTTTGATTCCCATTTTCGACCCGACCATACTATTTGTAACCAGGACTCCAAGGAGTTGTGTGGGAGGAAGGGAGTTTGTAAACCATGTTTTTCCCAAACCCCCTGAGCGAACCTGCAGTGGAAGTAAATGGGATGTGGTCTCCCTATTAGCGTTGCAAACTGCACAAACCATCGGAATAAGGGACATATTTTTTCTGGAGGTTTTCTGCCACTTGGAGAGTACCCGAAAGAGCTCGCCATAGAAACACCTTTATACGGGCTCCTCCGTTATCAGGGACATGTCAAATCCTGCCAAAGTCTATGGATTACCCTGTTTCTCCCGGGGGCAGTCAACATGAAAATGGCCTATGCAGCCAGAGGAAGCAAAGGCCCGACAATCGTTCGTATTGGATTCGAGCCTGGTCGACCATGCATGCCATGGAATGTGCATGTAGATGGGAATGGCCAGATCATTCTAGAACCTCACTCAAAGTGTAGTGCCATGTCTGAGTCGTCCGTTTGGGTACCCACAAATCCCCATAGGGCCTCGCCAGCCTGGATTGCAGTCGTGGTCGTGAGACCATCCCGGAGGAGGTCAAACAGCCGAACCCATAATTGGAGACGAGAAATAGGCAGCGCCGCCAGATTCACCTACGACTTGAGATCCTCGAGAATGAACGGGGATCGCTTCATAAACCACGGCTCCTCCCTCTGGATCTGATCCTTCTCCCCCTGAGAAGTAAAGTAGAACCTAGAGATTCCCCAACCAAAGTCCTTGATGACCAAACCCCGATGATTTCATACATTCATGATCATCCCTTCTAAGGCCAACTAGTCGTAGTGCAGGGATGTCAATAGGCGTCCGACAAACCAAAACGTTGTCTGGGTCGCCCGAACCTCCGTTAGAGGGTCTGAGGGGACTTGGATGACGACAACTCAGAAAGGTGCGAGCTTTGACAAGCGGAGGTGAAGCTCCTCAGACACGTCGTGTCCCGAGAGGGTATATTGGGGGATCCGTTGAAGATCGACGCAGTTTCGAAGTGGGCACGGCCCACGAGTGTCCTTGAGATTCGCAGCTCCTTGGACTTAGCAGGTTACTACCAGATTTTCGCTTTGTGTTTCGCGCGTCTAGCCGCGCCGTTAACTCTCCCGATGCTTAAGGTAGTTGTTTTTGTGTG
>JAYMTN010001808.1:0-12084 GCA_036897425.1 Erodium trifolium
AAATGTAACACCGTCACGTCTCATCTTCGGCTTGGACTGAAATTGGGGCGTGACATTCATTGTCTCGCTCAATTCACCGACAAACTCAAATTATCCATCTTGTAACACGACTCATGGTTATTCGTCTAAATTCGTCTGGCAAATCGCCTCGAGCATTGTGAGAGGATAGATGAACCGACCAGATTCACCTTAGCTGACCGTCTCCACTAGGCTAATCGCATTTTAAATGCTCAAATACTCACTAGGTTAGGGGTGTTAAAAAAACCCGCTTCACCTGGTCCACCTGTTAATCTACCCAACTTGATACACATTAAGCATCCATCAGCCTAAAATCGGATAAATTGTGGATCGGATTTTATGAACGCGTTTCATTGTGGACGGATGACGGATTTTGGGAGCGAGACCAGCAACTCATCCGTCCGCCCGCTTCTCCTAGTAAGTTATATACTTTTGACCATAGTCAAGTCTAAATCAACAAGTCCGACTTATGAATCATTTTTTTTATCAGCAAAAATAACTGGTTTATTCAACCCAAGCAATGACTCCAAAAGAAAATTACAATAAGGGAAGAAGAAATATAAAAGGAAGGAGCAGAGTAGACTGCGAAAGATTAGCCAACGTTTTCGAACATTTTGATGGTTTCATCCTCTACATAAGAAGAGTTGAAACCCATCAATTAGCAAAGAGCTCAGGCCCGTTCAACTGCAGATTTTTTTTTGGAGGGAGCGAGTGGGACTGACGTCCTTTACGAGCTTCAGTTTCACTACAAACCCATTAACTCTTCTCTCTCGAAAAACTCTCCACAAACCCTAGCCTTCTTTACTTCTTTGTTTCCGTGCCATTGTAATTGTACATGAAACATGTGGATCAGACCCGATTCACCCACAAATCCGCCAAATACTTTTCCGTGGACGGTTTGTGAGACCGAAAATTACGAATCCACATCCAGGCGGGTGGGTGAAAACGGGTATCCACCCATGAACACCCCTACACGAAGCAGCTCATATGTGCTAAAAAAGGATTATCAAGATTTTACGCAAGAACTCAAATCTACATAACCAGAACACAAGTAGCTAAGCACACACATATATATACACACGCACAGCTCCTACAACATAAGCCAATGCTAATCTAATCAATCCGTTTCATGGTCCGGCCGAGGAGTGTACCAAGCCGGAAACTTCCCTCTCCGCCTGAGCATCCTGGTGTAGTCCGATTCGGGCATCTTCGCTTTCTCTTCTTCTTCCAGTTCCTCCAGCGACTTAGGCAATCCATCCGGCACCGGAAATGGCCCTTCCGGCTCAGGGATTTTATCCTCAACGAGCTTGGCTGCAACACTCTGCTTTGCATTCTTCCTTTCCCTGAGTATTGGCATCATGCTGTGTAGATGACCGATCAAGGACTTCACTCCAGGTACTTGATTGATTATCCTCTTTACTTCACTCTCTGGTTCGTTTCTCTGCAACAACGGTACACAAAACCACAATCAAAATTAAGTACAAAAAATTACAGTTAGGAACGTTTTTTTTGTAGGGCGAGACAACACATTTCTGTTAACAAAGTTGTTTGAGGATGCATATTTGCAGTCACCCCTTGATTAAAGGAAAGATAATTGCAAAAACACGGGGTGAACTAAATGCACATTTTGCAAACAATATCGGAACTATTTTTCGTTCTACGAATTCGATATTTTTAATCCAAATCAGTCATGTAACAATCACGTCTCTTGACTCATTTCAATTTTTTCAAAAGGACAGTTCTACATCTTTCATCATACGTGTTTTGTAATTTGTAATCTTTATACGTTGGTATTTTCCTACAAAATTTTGTTATAGCGTCTATAAGCCTCTGGCTTAGACGGGCACCTTGGTAAACAAATATCTAAGGGAATTAGCTTATCAACTCCACGAACAATACTATAAGAATCAGTACTGAACATTCCTCCTGTAATTGTACATGCTCAATAGCAATAACTTATTTTGGTTCGGTAATTTGCTCATATAATCCCACTAAGGAGGGTGCCATTTTCAATGTTACTGCGACGGATGTTAAAACAAGGTCTGCTTGCCTAGGATTGGATCTTGGTACTAGTCCATAACGATCGAAATCAAATCGTTAGCCTATTAACGAAGCAAATTCAATGACTACTTTCGACTTTTTGCTAAAAAAATTAATTCTGTTAGTGGATCTACAGTTGAAAAACAATTCGATCTCATTTGCTAAAAAATAGTTTACTAATAATATTTACAAAACATGCATAATTCGCTTACTAGTTTTTGCGATTACCTATTAAACAATAGCTCATTAATTGATTTTCTCAGAAACCAAACAGGGGTTTGGATTAGGCACAAGAGCTCACCTCCAGTTCCATGAGTTCTTTCATCGCGACCCAGCAACTATAGCACTCGTCTCCCTCAAGGGTCGTGCAGTAATCTCCAGAAACAAACACATACACAAATCAACCAAAACATCAAAACGAAGAACAACCCGAGAAAACAAAAATCAAAAATCAACAAGAGGGCAAGTACCAGAAAGCTCGTTCTCGGTCTTCTGGATCAATGGTTGAGGCACGCTCTCGATGAACCGATCGAGCATGCTCCGGCTGAACGGCTTGAGCTTGGGCACGTCGTATCTCTTGAAATTGAGAGAGCAGCATCGGACTGAACCGGATCCAGATCTCGCCGTCGCCGGAGGCAGCGGTGGTTTCAAGGAAGCGAGCTTTATTGAAGGAGGAAGTGTGATTGAGCTCATTGTTGAGATCGGATTCAGATGAGGGTTAAGCACTGAGCTTGTTTTTTTATAAGGCACTGAAATGGATAAGGATTGGATTTAGATATTTTTGTTAATTATTGTTATAGAAAAGTGAATCGGAGACTGACGTGTGGATCGAGACCGTTGATGGTTTGGGAATGTGGGACCAGGGGGGTTTTGAGCCGACGGATTTGGATCTGGTGTGCGGCGTGGCAGTTTGAGATATTTTTGGTGGGGCCTACTTGTTTTCACTTTTGTCCCTATTGTTTTTTTTTTCTTGGGGAAAGTAGATTCTCTATTGTTATTTCTATTTTCTAGGAATAAATAAAAATTGCAAAAGAAATAAGAAATACTTACTTTATAATTTATGCCTCTCTTCTTTGTTCTTTGGTAGTTGTAAAAATAAATTATTGTATATTTTTACAATGAATTATGCGTGTTTTATAAATATTATTGATAAATTATTTTTTGTTTATCAATCAGTTATTATTAACATAATTTAGTTTGCTAAAAAAATTAGAATTTAGTCACATGACAATCATATAACTTCATTTTTACATCGTGTTTTATAATTTTTAATTCTTATGTATACATGTTTTTTTGTTTGTAACTCTTGTATACCTATTTTATTGGGGTGCTTTTGACATTTTGTAAAAATCGTTAATTAGGAATTTGCAAATAAGGAATAGATGCAGATGTCATTTACACATGAATAAAAATTCAAGATAACATTTATAAAACAATCATAGTTCATTGTAAGATTTTATGATTATCTCTTATAAAAAAAATGATTTTATTTTTAAATTTTATTTTTTTTTTAAAAGGAATTAAAAACAAAAAAAATTAAACTTTCACTCTATTAAATCATACAAATACAAGAAAATTATAGGGCGCGACAATTTAGTTTGTTTTTTTAGTTTTTTTATATTTATTTATTGTTTTTAAATATAAATTTTAAGGATAAAATATTCATTTTTGTAAAATGACTACAAAAAAAGTTCATTATATTTTTTAAATTATTAAAAAAGACTAGAAATCACAAAAATGAACACATCAAACTATTTTTTCTTGCAAGTATATCCCTCATAATTATTTGCAGATATTTTTCGATATTGGGCCGGGCCGGGCTGGGCTGAGTTGCTGAGTGATCGTTGTGCCGAAACGACGGCGTTTTATGAGTTTACACCCAGATACTTGCTTGCCTCCTCTTTCTCTGTTTCGCTCCAAAATGGCAAAATGAACCGTTAAATCAGGCACGCGATTCAGAGAGAAACCAGAGAGAACCTTGATCGCTCCTTCGTCGAATCCGATCTCGGTTCTGTGTAGAGGCGCTATCGAACGAGTTCTTCGTCTCTAGAACCGTCGCATTCCCCGAAGATTTCTAGGGTTTCCGAAGAAATGAAGCCCATGGAGACCATAGAGGACCTGATCGAAGAAGGCAAGGTCCGGACGGTCTGGTGGGGCTTATGCATCTTCGTCGTCACCTACTTCCTCTCCCGTGAGTTTTTCTCGAAATTTCATTCGCAAAAAACCTCGGCACAGGTTTCGATTCCATTGCCTGATGATTCCAAAATCTTTGTACGGACTTCGAATTAGGTTTATGTTGTGTGGATCAAATGTTGTGATGGCATTGTGCGATTTCATTCAGCTGGAGGAGTTTCGGTGTTACTTGAGGAAAATTTGATCGATGAACCTGAAATTAGTGTGGAACATTTTGTTTCCACTTTGGAATGAAGTTGGAGATGGTTCTGGAGTGTTAATGTTTTTGGTTAATTCAAGTTTTTATGAGTATTTGAAGTAGATTGATGAAAGTAGGCTTGATTATACTTAATTGGGGATAGTTCATCGCTTGCTTTGATGTTTTGTAATGCATTGATGACTATTTTCTTATTATCTTGTTGAACTGTTGTCGTAGATACGAGTGCATCGATGTGGATGAATCTACCTGTAGCAATTCTTGTTGTCTCCTTGATGCGGATACTGTCTATTGAGGTGGAGATTCATTGGAGGGTTAAGCCAAAAGGTTCTGCGCAGTCGTATCTTTCCCACTTGCAGAAGAAACAGTTGTCTGTAAATGATTCACGCCTTTCTAGTCCCATGTCCCCAGAAAAGAATAAGAAGATTGATTCTCCTGTTGTGGAGTCTGCGATTAATGATTTTATCGACAAAATATTGAAGGACTTTGTGGTAGATTTGTGGTATTCAGAGATTTCACCTGATAAGGAGGCTCCTGAGCATATAAGATCTATCATCATGGATGCTCTTGGCGAAATAGCAGTAAGAATTAAAGAGATAAATCTTGTTGACTTGCTAACGAGGTGTGACTCTTTCTTATTCATATTCAAGTCAATGCTTCATTTGGAATTAGAGATTTATAGAACTAAACAAGTATTTGATTTTTCAGGGATATAATCGACTTAGTAGGAGATCATTTGGACCTTTTTAGAAGAAATCAAGCAGCAATCGGTGTTGATGTTATGCGAACTCTATCTACTGAGCAAAGGGATAGTAGGTTGAAAGACTATCTTACTGCAACCAAGGAGCTTCACCCCGCATTGATATCTGCAGAGAGTGAGTACAAGGTGTGAGTGGAGTGTTCCAGTAATTACTTGTTTATCTTCTTCATTTCAATGTTTGCATTCCAGTTGTATTTATTGCGTCCTATCTTCTCATAGGTACTTCAACGGCTAATAGGTGGTGTTTTAAGCGTGGTGCTAAGACCACGTGAAGCTCAATGTCCCATTGTTCGAACTATTGCGCGGGAGATTGTAGCTTGCTTGGTAGTGCAACCTATTCTGGATTTTGCTAGTCCTACGTAAGCTCTCCCATGATCAACTTGTTTTCTTGTTCAGACTTTCACTGTACAAATATTTTGCTCTATGTATTTATTTTCATGCATAAAGCTTTTAATGTTTTACTTTATTTGCGTTATGAAATTGCCCTTTTGTATGAGATGCATAAAACAATACCAATCAAGCCATTTCACAAATAAAGCAGTACAACATGTACATATTCATAGAAATATTTCACTAAGTGTTTGTGCATAGACTCATTGCTTTCTCAAATTACATGCACATATACTTGGTGTACTCAGAATGTATATAGAAGTTATTTCTATGCATTTCCCCCTCATTGAATTGTCTTGATTTAATCAACCATTATGCGTCTCCAGGTATATCAACGAGGTGATTGAAAGTGTTTTCCTTGCCCTGAAAGAGTATGCCGCTACGATAATTGGTGGTGATAAATCAAGTAAAGTTATGGATAAGCTCCAAGCTAAGTCTGTACAAAATTCTAATGCTACTATGAGGAATTCTTCCTCCTCAAATAATCGAAGGACCAATATGGCAGCTTTGGGTTCTGATTCTTTTGATGATGAGCAGATGCAATCACGGCCTGGTGATTGGGGACGAGTCCTGGAGGCCGCAACTCAAAGAAGAACCGAAATTCTCACTCCTGAAAATCTAGAGAACATGTGGACAAAAGGTAGAAATTACAAAAAGAAAGAGCACACGAATACTAGAGGCATTCAAGAACCAATAAATACCACTAGCACTGGCTCGAGTCCCAGTGCTCGACTGAATGGTACAGAAAGAATGTTTCTTCGTGATGTTAAGAATGAACTGTCAATTGACGGCGAGCATATACTTGATGATTGCGAAGATAGTAGTATTGACTGCGTTGTTGGTAAGAGTCTGCTTAAGAGATCCAATAGCACTTCTTCTCTGCTAGTCGAACAAGATAGAAAAAAGGTATTTACAGGAGAAGGAGGCCGGATTATTCCTGAATTCTATGGCTCAGATTTTGCCAAGCCTGCTGAGGAGTATAAAACAAAAGGTGCCATGGATACAGTACCTTGCGGAGCGGGACCTCACGCTCCAAAGCTCAGGTGTCGGGTAAGCAACCTTTTGCTTAGGCTGTCATTGGGTATGCAGATTTGGTATATAACTGCTATACCGGAATGAGTGGGAAATTAGGCTTAAACCATAGCAGCTCTTTTACCTTTGCGGTGTAATATTTATCAAATAGATGTTGCTTTAATTCTACGCATTTTCACTCGTGACTACAGGTTGTAGGAGCATACTTTGAGAAACTTGGATCAAAATCTTTTGCAGTTTACGCAATTGCCGTGACAGATGCAGAAAACAAAACTTGGTTTGTAAATAGAAGGTTGTGTGCAGTATCAGTATAACGTAGTGTAAACATATTAGGGCTTATGCTCATTTCTTTCTGTGTGCGCTTATTTTGCACACTTAAATTGGATTTAGTATTTATTGTGCAAGGAATTATTCCTGGAGTTTTCTGCCTACCAACTATCAATATGCTAGTATAAATTCTCATTTTACTTTCTTTTTTCCCGCAGATATAGGAATTTTGAACGATTGCATCGGCAACTTAGAGACATTCCAAATTATACATTACATTTGCCCCCCAAAAGGATATTTTCTTCTAGCACCGAGGATACATTTGTTCATCAACGTTGCATTCAGCTTAATAAGTATTTGAAAGTATGCATAACTTGATCTCTTTGCTGCATTCTGGTGGTGGGATGTTAGTATCATTTCTTTGTTGTTAATATTTATATTTCCTTTCCAGGATATCTTGTCAATACCCAATGTTGCTGAGCAACATGAAGTGTGGGATTTTCTAAGCGTTTCTTCGAAGGTTTGTATTTTCTCGGCATATGGTACTTTTTTCCTAGATAGACATTCATTAATATTTTCTACTTTTCCATCTTTTATCTCTACTCATTTTTCAGCTGAATAAAAACTAAAATGCTTTAATAACTTCTTTTTTCTCTTATGAAGAACTACTCTTTTGGAAAATCTTCTACGACGGTAAAAACCTTGGCAGGTACATGGTTTGTTTTCTTATCCTACCTTCATTATTTGGTTTTAGTTATTCATAATGTTCCACGGTCTGAGTTGACATTCTACATCTTATGCATTTGATCAAATAAAAACTTACAGCTCTATCTTGTTATCTGTGTAATGGTAAGAAATATGTTAGTATATTGTCTAGGGCTACCAAATTTAGCGTGTGGAATCCTTGAGGGGTGTAGATAAAGGCTTTAAATAGACTCGTGGGACTCTTCCCTTTTGCGTAAACTATATATCTTTGTCAAAGTGTACTGACTGTGTGATCTCATCCTTTTTCCTTTTTGTTTTTGGATCTTTTGAACTGGTACAGAGATCTATGACATACATCTTTCATTCCAGTAGTATAAATGGTTCCCTCAATGTGGGTATTTCATGTCCCTTGGTCAGCATTTTCATGTGTTGTGCCAATGTGTTTGCCTTCCATGACCTATGTTGGATGACTCTCTGGGTATTAGGAAGGAGAAAATTTCAATGAATATCTTGGGGAGAGCATGTACTGTGGACTATGCTGATAATCTTATTGAGGATTAAATGTTTAAGATATTAATAGCATAACTGTAGAGCAGCATCCTCAAGGAATTAAATATAGTTCTTGCCACAGACTTGAGGAGGAGCTTCATGGCAATATAGGCTTTGCCATCTCAGCTTCAAAAATACTTCCTTATTTTCTGAAAGTAGACTCCACTGTTCCAGTCTTGTAGAAAGGCCATATATAATATTAAAAAAGGGTTAATTGCCAAAAGTTAACCTTAGGTATCATCCACATGCGAAAAACTACCTTAAGTATTGTCCATGCTTTTAAACTACCCTATCTTTTGACCACAGTTGTCTGTTAGTTTTTTCAACGAAGTTACGACCCTTATGTATTGTCCACGTGCGAAAACTACCCTTATGTATTGTCCATGTCTCTAATTGTAACGGAATATTCCAAATTTTGTCGGTAAACTACCATGGTCAAAAGATAGGGTAGTTTAAAAGCATGTGGACAATATATAAGGTAGTTTTTTGCATGTGGACAATACTAAGGCTAACTTTTGACGATTAACCCTTAAAAAAATTAACAGCTTTAAACCAAAATTGTTGGTAGACTCTCTCTCTCTCTCTCTCTCTCTCTCTCTCTCTCTCTCTCTCTCTCTCTTTATAGGAGAGAATTTTCATAAAATTGTGGAGTTGTGATAATCTTATTGTGGATTTAACATTTAAGATATTATCAGTAGAAGCGCAGAATAGTGTTCCCAAGGGATTGACTATGACACTTGAAAGTGTACCTCATTGCTTCAATCTTGTCGAAAGGGCACATGTCACAATAACATGCTAGCTTTGAAGCAAAATTGTTGTAGAAAACAAGTGGTTTATTTTTTCTAATTTTTTTTGTGAATCATGACTGTAACAGTTTTCTATTTGTATGTAAATTTAGTAATGTTTGTTCGATATCCATCATATTCTCTGTGCTGATTGCTATCTTCTGGCATGTTTTTTTATGATTTGAACAGTCCATGTAGATGGTGCTGTGGATGATGTTGTACGACAGTTCAAAGTTTCCTCGGATGGCTTGGCTCAGAAAGGTTCAGTATCCTCCCCAAGAGAAGCCCCTTCTTCGCCACTTGCCAAGAACTTGTCGTTGAATGCTTCAGATGATATAAATAAACAACTGTGGAGGCAAAATACAACCGACTCAGGGGTTAGCCTATCTGATATTGAGGAAGGTGACAAAGATGGAAGCTATGGGCCTGAAGAAGTTCAAGATAAAGCACAAATTGACGGGTGGCACTCAGACAATGAACTGAATTCAAGGGATTTTCCTCCTCGGGTGATTTACCATGGCGAACAATCTAGGAGTTTAGAGCCTGAGAGAAACGTAGAGACAAAAAGACAGAGCAGCATAGGATCCTATGCAACATCCAACAATTGGGACGATCCAGTTGGAATGCCGCCTGAGGTATGCTAAAATGCCTTTAAATGTTGCAATTGCAAAATACGGTGTACCCTGACTAAATTAGAGTGGACTTATATTTATCTCTGAATTCTTGGTGAGTTATATTCATTATCTTTATCTTGCATAGTCAAACTTCTCTACATTGCTTTGTGTTGATTTGTAGTGACCAAATTTTTTCCATTGTAATTTGTTGAAGTTCGTTCATCTGGTTTTTGTATCTTCAAGAGTTTCTTCAAGATTGTGGTCATTTGGACCTTTCTCTGAACTTTTTTCCCCTTCTTTTTGTGTATCTTGATTCTTCCTTTTTGGATGCTACTATTGCTTCATCTGTTTTAGAATTAGGCATTTTCTTTATTAACCCATTACATGATATATTGAACCTTTCCCGTGTTTCTGTCTGTGCTATTTATATGCATATCTCATTTGCATCCCATTCAAACCTCTTTTATCAAATGGTTTGCCCTGTGTAACTGATGCTACTTTATAAACTATTCTCCAACAAGGCACCTCCTTCTGATATGCATGATTTCGTTGCCAAAGTAGCAGTGTGTTGATATGCACTCTGGAATCTCGTCTGTTAAGAAACAAGTTATTCTTTATTCATGGGAAATAAAGGGTTGGACTTGAGGCTGTGTTGTTTCATTAGATGTTGCAAGTTCTAGGATTTGAGATCACAGGCGCCTGTAGAGATCATGTTAAGTTGTTAAACACGGATATTAGATTGCTTTGCTTGCCTATTCTCTACCCATACATAATTTGTTTGTGAATAATTCTTTCTGATGCTTACAATTCATATTCTTGCAGTGGACTCCACCCAATGTCAGTGTACCTATGCTGAATCTAGTTGATAAACTATTTATGCTTAACAGAAGAGGCTGGTTAAGGTCAGTTGGTTAGTAATTTCCTCTTTACTTTTTCTTGTGGACTCGGCAGGGGGGAACTAGTATTTGCCACATTCTTTATGTTTGAGGATACAATTCTAGTGTTTGTAGAGCTAACTTGTGTCCATTAGTTCCATAATTGCATATCTTGTTTCATGTTTGCTTTGAGTTTATATGAGTTTAAATGAACTCTTTAAACACAAGTGGTATCTCTCCGAACTACTCATCTTGATTTTTTTTCCCTATATAGTAACCAGAAAATGCAAATCAGTACACTTGCATTATCTCACATGTTCTGATACTTTACAGTTTGCGTGAAGTGTTCAGATTAAATTTAGGGTTTCATATCATTTATACGTTCAGATCAACGGGGACTAGTGGCTGACTTGAAATTATAAAGAAAATGCCATGTTTATCATACAAATGATTTGTAAAAACTCATCAGATGGAATAATTTTGTTCACTATAAATTTAGGGTGTCAACCATACTTGCATCACATGCTCATATCTTTTACGAATAAGCTGTGTACCTTTTATAACTTTAGAGGTATACCTTTCTTAACCTTGCGTTTGTCTATCACAAAAGAATTTGTTATGCATCAATTTTTATAAGGCTATTTTAAGTCATATAGCAGAAAGGATGTGCTCTGGTTAATTTAAGAACCTGCATGAGGAATGTAAATGTTTCATTTTGAGCCAATCCCGTGCTTCCTTCGTTTGTAATTGCAGTTTTATTTTCTTCTATCTGCAACAATGATACACAATTCTTTGATGCATGACTATTCTTGTTGATGCAGAAGACAGGTCTTTTGGATATCGAGACAAATATTACAGTTAGTCATGGAAGATGCCATTGATGACTTTCTCTTGAGGCAGATTCATTGGCTCAGGAGGGGAGAGGTTATTGCCCAAGGGATCCGGTTGCTTAAAGATGTAAGTATTAAACCAAGTATTATCATTATCTCTTAAATGTTCTTTGCCAATTCAGTGACCCATAGCTAAAGGTATGCTTAATAACACTGCTTCAAACAGTCTCAAATGATGTAGGATCCTAATGAAAATTTTAACACTTCGTTTCCAATTTTGGTAAAATTAAGAATAAGTTAGTAATGGACTTCATCTCACAGACTCCTGTATGTTTAGCAAATACAAGGGGGGTTTAACTTTGTTAGTGATATTAGAAACACTTCATGCATAACTAACTTGCCGAAAAGGAAAGTGGACACTAGTTTTGGAACAATTTTTTTAGGGTTAATTACCTTTAGTACCCCTTATGTATTGGTAACGCACTGGACAAAACTTTTGTCAAGTTTATGCCATTTTGAGGATCTATGACCAATTCATAAGGCAGGTAATTGTTATGTTACCAATACATAAGGGGTATTAAATGATGACCAATTCATAAGGGGTACTAAAGGTGTGTTACAAAAACATAAGGACTCTTATTGAACATTATAAAACTTTGGGGTACTAAAGGTTTGTTACCAATTCAAAAGGGGTACAAAAGGTAATTTAGCCAATTTTCAATATAAGAACAAGGGTTGATTGCTAAAAACTACATTATGTATTGCCCACGCTTTTAAACTACACTATCTTTTGACCAAGGTCGTTTACTTACAAAATTTGGAATATTCCG
>JAYMTN010001809.1:0-12084 GCA_036897425.1 Erodium trifolium
GAGATTGATGGAAAACCAAGCTTGGAACCACTCCCTACTTCTCTTCTTCTTGTAACAGTCCGGGTATTTCTAAATCCATTCTTTTGCTCGGTATCGATTGATACCGATTCACTGCCCTTTAGGGTTCCTCACGGTGTTGGTGAGGTTCTTACTTCTGTAACAGTGGATCGAGTACTAGATGGATCTTACTTGGCTGGGGACTACTTTGCTCTGCGAGTGTTTGGTTGGATGATTATCTTCGGCTTCTTGGGGCTTTTCAGCTTGACGTTTTCTTCGTGCTTAAGGGTGGTTATTCCGGGTGTTACATACCTTTATTATAGTAATTTTGTTTGTTTTCTTTCAGTTCATTGTTAACTTGTTTGTTTTTCCCTTGTTGGCAATAGTTTGCTGATTGGTATTATGTGGTTATTAGACCGTGTCTGTATTTTCCCTTGTTGGGATAGTTGTTTAGGTTACGTTCTTTGTTGTGCTGCTCTTGTTGGCAAGCTATGGATCCTTTGTTGTGCTTAATGGTAGTAATATCAGAGTATAGGTTTGTTAGACCCTAGTTTGATTATGGTTTAGCTACTTACTTCGCAATTCTTACACCAGAGACTTCTATGAGGTTGCCTTTGTTTTGTAAGTTGCTACAGTTTAGAGACTTCCCTTGACCTGGTCTTTTTCAAAGACTTGGTTTATAAAATAAAATAAAAATTGCTGATAAGAAAAAAAAAATATAACCGTAAGCAATTGTCCTCGGTTCTCATTAATGTCACATGCAATTGTCTTCAATTCAGTTTGAAGAAACTTTCAACCACTTAAACATTATTCTCAGAATTGTCATGTTCCCGCCTTTATCATTACCTGATAATATGTCCCCGTGAAAAGACCTTGTATGAGTAATGTAACAACCAATCTTGTCTCATTGCACAACTCGTCCCCTTGATTTAAAATAAATTTTATAAACTGATAAATATTTGTTTGAAAATTTTATTTTGGAGAGTATCTTTAGTAAGTATCTGAAAATTTTAATTTCATTTTAATAAAATCCTAGAAAAATTATCTGAGAATTATAATTTTTAATTAAGAATTAAAAAAATATTTTTATGAAATTAATTGTTTTATTTAAAACTTCAAAAAAAAATCTCTCATATCCGATCTAAATTAAGGATACTGGCTAAGATTATAGGGTTTAGATAGAATTATGAGTTTGTGTAAGTTTATGGACTAATTGAGGGTAACTAATTTTGTCATTTTGGTGAAAAAACTAGCAATACTACATGAAATAACTAAGGTTTATTGGAAGATAAATTAGTATAATTGTCAATAACTTTGTAAGGTTAACATAATGATGCAGTTAAAATTGAGGACAGAATAGGCGTTGGTGGCTGAATTAGACAAAGTCCTAGCATGATTCGGGTCGAATGAGCTCCCGAGCAAAACTAATGGTTTTGCCATGAACCCCAACGTTTTTCGGTCATCCGAGGTCATCTAGAGTGACAAATTCGTATATTTGGAATCTAGATGATTTTTTTTTAGGGTTTGAGATTTCCTTTATTCGCATTAGAACTTTGGAGTTTAGTTTCCTTATTGTATTAGGACTATGGTTTGGATTTTCTTATTTTGGGATTTAGTTTTACTATATAAGCACATGATGATTTGATTGTAAGACAAATTATTGATAATTCATAAGAAAAACGAGTTGCAAACTCAATCTATCTCTTTCGGGTATTCATTATGAATCAACGAATCTGATAACCTATCTTGTTCGGTATTCTTTATGAATCAACGAATTTGATACTATCTCTTAGGTTTCTTTGTGAATCAACGAATTTGCTACTATCTCTTTTGGTATGAATCAATGAACTTGATAAAAAACTCATCTTTCCGTTACGCACTCTACATCACATAATAAGCTTGTAAAATCCACACAGACTGAGACTAATGTGAGTAAACCTAATAAATTTTGACATAAAATGTAGCAAGTCATATCATGGACATAACGCAGACATTTAGCCATATACTTTACTAAAAAAGAAATTACATCATAATTATAATCTCTTTTTCTTAATAGCTAACGGCTCCAATAATATATAATTATTTCGATCTATTTTATTTTACGGTAGCAAAAACTTATGAACAGTAGGGTGGACATATATGAAGTCCACACCTACCAAGCAGTACTGTCTGTAAATTAGGTATACCGACTATAGTGGTTGACATAATAATTAATTAATTACAGAGTTTAGTGTTCGGCAAAAGAAACATCCTAGCAACCATAGCATAAATGCGAAGTGTCCAGTGGTCACTTAAGAAGCCTGTGTGTAGTGTAGCTGCAGACATTAGCTGGAGGGATAAAAAACGACAGTTAATTTAAGACTTATGGTAAAAAAATGTTATAACATTTTAAAATCGTGATAGTGTATATTCTTCGGAAAACGTCGTTTATTTAACAGTGCTTGATCTTTGTTTTCGCGATCCTTATTACACTTGACATTTTTTTACATTTTCTATCTGAGTTTTGAGCTTTTTTTACAGTAACTAACGTCTTCCGTCAAAAATGACAACTCTGTTAGTTTTGCAAACTAAAAAGCTGAAATGCCCCCATCTTTTCATTAACTTAAGTTTGAGCTTTAGACTTCTCTTTTCATCAACGAATTTTCTCTTCTTTTTTTCTCTGATGAAGACGACGAAGCGCGAAGAAGAAGAAGAAGCCGAGAGGAAGAAGAAGAAGTTGAGAAACCGAAAAAGATATTTCTAACTTATATTTAACTGAATCGTTATATTACCGACGTCATCATGTGCCCTTAACTTGGCAACTCTTGCATTAACCACCCAATTTTGAGCAAACCCGCTTTTGCCAGAAATACATAGAAATGAGCAACCACTAATTGGTAATATACATGGTATGAAGAACAGTAAAAATGAAACCTTAAAGGAACGTCATCTTTCATCTTCATGAGTGTTTCAATCCCTCCACATCCACTGTGGCCGATGACTAATATATGCTCCACCTAATGTCACCCATAAACATAGTTACACATCTCTTTAACTCTATCCTCTAGCCTCTAGGTAGTAGAAAGATACAAACAATGTAACTTACTCCAAGAGTTTTGACTGCAAACTCAAGAGCAGCATTAGTTTCAGAGGGGCCATTCTGCAAACGGGAACAATTTGTTATGAAAGTTCCAAGTTGGAGTTTTAGTTATAGATGGAGATGCAGTACCTGAAGCGGGGGAACAAGATTTGCTACATTGCGAATCATGAACGCTTCACCTGGTTGAAATCCTAGGATGTTAGAGGGGCATACCCGAGAATCTGCACAAGCAATCACCATAAACTGTTCTGAAACTTGTAAGTTTATGCATATCCATTTACATGAACTGCTTACAACTGGAATAACATTTTTCTTCTTGCCTTTGGTGATTGTGCTTCAGAGAGAGTTTGAAAAAGCTCTGACTCTGCCCTGTTCAAAATCATTGCTTACTCAACAGACCAAAACTATAGGTTAAGAAAAGACTCATTTGCTAAGCCATAGCTACTACTTACAAATATCTCTGTTTCTTAAACCTGAGAAACCTTTGTTCCATTTCGTTAAATATGTCTTGGTCATCGCCGCTTGCTGCCAAGTCCACTTCAAATTTTGTATCTTCTTGAGCAACTCCTAATCCCATGATTGGATTCCGCCTACCATATTCAGATGACAATACATTCAAAATACAACTCTAGTTAGTTTTGTTCATGAAAAGTATATACATCATCATCTTTTTTTTTTTGTCATTTACAATCACAGTGATGTCTGCATTAACAATATCAGTACACGATCCTCGGGGCCAGGGGATCAAAATAAAAATTGGAAAAACAATGCTTTAGGTTGAATGATAACCAGGTTTTACTTCAGTTATGGAACTTGTGTTTTCAAAATTAATAAGAAAAATTACTAAAGACGATCATCCGGTCGCTAGAGCAATCACTAAACCCTACCCTACCCTATTCTGATACACATAAAATTAGAGTTCAATTGGAAGTTTAAATTGCAACATGGAACCAGCTTATTGAGGATCAAAAGCAAAAGAAACTGCAAGTAGCAATTCTAGACATTTTGGTCAACTAACCAAAAACCAGTTGCAATTATAGCAACACATCCCCCAAATGAAAACCCCAACTCTCACAACCCTTCTGAAACATCATCATCATCAAGCTTTGGCCCTTAACTCAGTAATGCCTGAAAAATCCCCAACCCAGAAAGCTCAACTTGAAATGGAAAATTTCAAAACAATCAACTTCAGTTCATAAATCAATACACTACCTTCTGCAATTAAAATTGGAACCCTGGCCTCTATCAACAAAATCCCTACCCAGAAAGCTCAAATCAAAATTGGAACCCACACACTTACTTTAGAGGAGGTAACCCCAAAAGGGTTTCATCAGCTTTCCCCGATCTGGTCTAGAAATCAAGGATCAGCAGAGAAATTAGCAATCGAACTGAGGACATGGACCCAGAAACAAAAAACAAAAATACAAAACAAAAGGAGCTTAGTTACCATGTCCAGACAAGGTGAAGCCAAGTTTCTGTTGAGACCCATTAAGGAATTGGTGAGACCAGAAAAGGGTGAGCCGCAAAAACGGTCCTTGTGCAGTGGAAAAGGCCGAAGAGCTGCCATTGTTGAAGCTATCGAACGAGCTCTTGAGCCTGTAATCAAGACATGAAATTTTTTGAGCCACTGTTTTTGTATGATCTGGACAACTGTTTCGGGAGAGAATTTTGCTTACGGATTAACGAGATCATGTTTGTTCCCGCCTTAACATTTGCTCTACACCTCCAATAGCTAATAATGTGTGCTTATATGACCCGTAGAAATGAGAAATTTTGTGGTGAGTCATATATTAGGAAAAGAACAGAATTGGGCAGAAATGCATGGACACACACTCACATACAATAACGACATGACGTTCTTATCCAAGCCAATGCGAGGTCAAGACTTATCCCAACTTGTGGGAGAAGAAAAGATGAGAATGCAACTTCTAAATTAATAATTTGGGTTCATGAGCTTATGTTTGATGTATCTTTGTTAGTTACCACACCAATCATAACATTCATAATTTATATCCAAATTTTATAAAATATTTGTTTCTTTATACATCTATGAAACTAAAAAAAAAAACCATTTTCTATTTCCGCCTCCATCCTCCATGACTTCGTTGTCTCCCCCACCCTTGACTCTGTTTATCCCTCGCCAGACGCTACGTCGCCCTCCCATGGTTCGGCTAACACAGTGGGGGCCCTGGGTCCGCTCATCAGGGATCACCCCCACCCTTGATCCACCCCGCCGCCGCATCCCTACCCCATGGTTTATCCCCTGATGCAAAACCTCTTGCCCATGATGCTTCCCCGCGTCCTACTATCGATCCGGAGATACCAGAAGGAAAACGACATCGGCCCCAGCGTCCGTTGGCTACCCACTGATGCAACCCTTTGGGGTCGAGATCCCTACACGGGTCGACCGTCCGTGGATGCCCCGCCTCCGCTGTGCCCCCGCTGTCGAAGAGTCAGAGACCAGCCATGCCCCTTGCACTGCTTACGAGCCGACACGAACAATCAGAGGAACCGATGTCTATCAAAGGTGCGATCGGATTTCCCATCCACAGGGTCTCCGCCCATGGAGACCGATCCACCAGCAAGAACTGGTGGTTGAGAAACTTGTAGGCGTAGATCGGGACGTAGGGAAAGACGAGAGACACAACAGTCAAGACTGATGATGTTCCAAATTCGTGTGGTAATGGACATACGTCCTAGCCTTCGCCAATCAAAGGGGATCGAAGAATGGGGAGGATAGTCCCACTACTTCCAGGTCTGACAAAATGATTAAGGAGCTGGGGTGGCCAGGGCAGGCGACCATGGATGGCTCCCGGTCACACCTTCCAGACGGGAATAGAAGGTATGATGGCCTCCTACATGTAGAAAATGACATCGACTCCTTTATTAGGGATTTTGGCCCCACCGGGTAGAAGCGAGGCCTACAAAGTAGCCTCATTGGTCATCATGAGACCTTTAGGGCACCATGGGATGTCCTAGAGGGGCCACACCCTAACCCATACAAAACGGATTATATCCGTTTCCCAATCTCCTCCTCTCCCTGATATAGTCCTTGGATGACTGTCAAGACAATACATGCATGTCCAAGTCGAGACGGAGTAAGCATATTGAAACTCTTGCACCAAGCACCGTCAGAATAGGAAACCACCCCTACAACTTCCCCTAGTAGTTATGGTTTTCAGTTATATGGCTAGTGATTCGGCCGTCACCTGATACTTATCTCGTCCTTTTCAATCATTTATATTATTGTATGCATTACGATCTTTCCACATTAAGGTAATAAAATATCATATTATATGCTCAAAAAAGAGAGGAGAACATTATTGTTCTAATTTCAAACTTCGTTGTTTTGTCAAATTTACTTTATTGGTTTATTTTGTTTGATAATGATATTTTTTTTTGATAGATGAAGGTTTTATTGATTACTTTGAATTACATGAGTAATAACAAAGGAGGTGATACAACTCAGAAATAGAGGATCTATCCGAAGACCGAAAAAAGAGAAAAAAACAAAGAATTGCAAACACACAACATTGTCGTGTAAGCAACCCAACACCAGAGCTTAAAACACTCTCCACGGGTCAAACCTGCTGAAAAACCAAAAACTTGCTAGACCTCCGGTGCACCCTGAAGAAGCATAGCACTTTTTTCTTTCAAAAGCTCTCACTCCTTCTGTCTAGCCTCCTTTTCACGACTTAAAGACCTAGCCCTTGAGCTGGTTTGATGAATAAGAATTGTTGGCTTTGCTCCTTTGAGTCTTCGACCCCTTTTAAAGTCCGTCGAGTCACAACTCAAAGAAGTATAGATATGAAAACGTACAATGCCAAATACATAGGCCAAAAACGAGGTTTTCCCTTGTCTTTAACCTCCATTTTAGTCAATTCACTCATTGGATTCGCTTACCGTTGAAGATGCTCTTAATCCTTTTGACCCTCGGACTCCATTTCTCTTGTCCGAATCACTTATTATCAATTATGAACTTGTAATCAAAGCATTAAACCCTAAATCTTAAACGTTAATTTAAACCTCTCACTTTCTTTTGTTTGTTTCAGACCATGGTGACAAGGTACAACTCCATATCATCCAGAAAGCTCTCGAACGCCCTGAAGATCCTCACCCGCGACAAAACAATGGTTGCGATCAGCGACTACAACGAGTTCCACAAGACCGTCAAGAAATACATAATCAACAACGTTCTCGGAGTCAATGCTCAGGTTCACTGCCTACTCACGACCTCTACTCATCATTTTCGAAACACATTTCGTTAACGTTGTTATTATCGCCTTTTCGTATCGTTTCAGAAGAAGCATCGATGCCACAGGGAAGCGTTGGTGGAGAACATCACCGGAGAGTTCCATTCGTTGCTTAAGAATGACCCGAACCAGGCTGTGAACTTCAGGGCGGTCTTTGAGAACGAGCTCTTTGGACTAGGATTGAAAGAAGTAAGTTTGATTATCTAATTAGTCAAATACTCATTTTTTCTACAAGTTTGTACCCTTGTTTTTTTATTGTTGCAAAAGGGTGCCCTGAACTTATATTTCTGTTGCATTTTATGTATCGAAAAACCAAAATGACGATTTTACCCTTGACATTTTCTCTTTGAATTAAGGGAAATGAAATTTCTGTTTTTTTTTACTTAAAAATTTTCAAGTTCTTTAAGAATCGAGAAATAAATGCAAAAAAGTACCTCAAATACTCATATTTTTACAAGTTGTACCCTTGTTTTTGATGGTTGCAAAAGGGTACCCTGAACTTATCTTTTTGTTGCAGTTTATGTATTAAAAAGCCAAAATGACAATTTTACCCTTCACATTTCCTCTTTGAATATAGTAAATGAAATTTCTGTTTTTTTGTTTGTTTTTTTACTTAATATTTTAAAGTTTTTTAAGAGTCCAGAAATAAATGCAAAAAAGTACCTCAAATACTCATTTTTTACGACTTGTACCCTTGTTTTTGATACTTGCAAAAGGGTATCCTGAACTTATCTTTCTATTACGTTTATGTATTAAAAAAAACTAACCAACGATTTTACCCTTGACATTTCCTCTAAAATGTCTGAACTTTTATAAAATGTAAAATCATCATTTGAAACAAATATACATTAAGTACAGCAAAATTTCAAGTTTTTTTACACTTTTGTCATTATAGTAAAAGAGAGGGTACCACAACTTCTGAAAAAAAAAATGAATAACTCAAAATATTTGTGTAATTATTAATCGATAAAATAAAAATTCCATGACATAAATTAATTTCTGGACCGTGTTAATAATTTCAGGCTCTAGGGAAGGATGTGAAGTCCATTCATGTGGAGGCACTAGGAGCGACCTTGTCAAAGCAGGACATATATAAGGTCTTGGTGACCGACCTGATGGCCGGCGCGATCGAGGTCGACTGGAGAGACTTCTTCCCATACCTGAAATGGATTCCGAACAACATCGTAAGAAAAATCCGGCGACTCGATTATCGGAGGAAGATGGTGATGCTGGCCCTGATAAACGAGCAGAGAAAAAGACTCGCCTCAGGAGAGGTATTGTGAAACTTACCATGAACTATACGTGTTTTGTAAAAATTTGCAGTGCTTTTTGGGAAAACTTATAGTGGATTATTTTTCGTCTGAAAATGTGTTATCTTTAACGGAATTTAGTCGTGCATCAATTTTTTGTTGTTGTGGAAAATGACAGTTTTATCCTTTGCATTTGTACGTGTTTCGTTGTTTTGTAACCCGCGTGGTGGCAAAAACTTGCGGTGAACTATGCATGTTTTGCAAAAAATTACGTGTATTTTTTGGGAAACCTTATAATGAATCATTTTCCGTCTGGAAATCTGTTATCTTTAACGAAATTTAGTCATGTGGCAGTCGTATGATATCAACTCTTTTTTAATTGTCAATTTTACTTTTTGTGTTAAATGTGTTTCATTATTTGTAATCTTTATGTATACGCGTGTTGAATTTTGGAACTTTTATGTGTGCGTTTTTATAAGGGGACTTGTGACTTTTTGAAAGAAAAAAAAAATAACCCGTTAGTGGATTTGCAGATAGAAAGTATTTCCCCGCGAGTTTTTACAAAATAGGCATAGTTCACCGCAATGTTTTTTACAATTATTCCTATTTTTATTACCGATAACGTAACACCGTTCAAAAAATTTACATGCACGTTGTTTTTCGAATCAGAAAACGAATGGGTACGTCGACTTCTTGCTATCGGAAGAAAACCTCACGGAAGATCAACTAATAATGCTTATTTGGGAGACAATCATAGAAACATCGGACACTACTATGATCACTTCGGAGTGGGCTATGTACGAACTTTCCAAGGATCCAAAGCGACAGGTTGAGTTCACGATCTTACTTTTACACGTATTATTATCAGAAAACGACGTGATATTGATCGTGTCGATACTTAACGTGACAGGAGCGACTCTACCAAGACATTAAGAATGTGTGCGGGTCCGAGAAATTGTGCGAGGATCACATATCTAAGCTTCCGTACTTGTCCGCTGTGTTCCACGAGACGTTAAGGAAGCATAGTCCGGCGCCTATAGTGCCTCTCCGGTACGCGCACGAGGATACCAAAATAGGAGGCTACTTCATCCCCGCCGGGAGCGAGGTTCGTTACTGTTTACACTTTACTACACTCACGTATTGAACACGATACGTACGTATATAAATTAAGAGCGCATTTAAGTTTCGGAGTAAGAACTTGAGGTATTCACTTTTTACAAGTTATATCCATTTTTCTGATAACGATTAAAATTTGCTTTTTGTTGCAGTTTGTATGAAAATGATATTTTACACTTATAAGTTCTATTAAAAATAATAAATAAATATTTCAAATTTTCATATCCTCAACTTTGTACTCATTTTATTGTTGCACAAAAGGTAAGAAATTCAAGGGATTTGAAAATTTAGATTTTCTGTTTAACGATTATTTCTGAAATTCAAAACTTATAAGGGTGAAATTGTCATTTTGATTTTTTTAATACATAATGCAACAAAAGTGTTAGTTCATGACAAGCAATTGTCAGAGAAATGGAGTACAAATTGAAAAAGTGAACATAGAGGGTATTTTGTTACCATTATTCCGGAAAAATAAAATAAAATCTGAATTACACAAAGTTATAAACATGTTATTAATGAACTATAAACATTGACCTCCTTTTCGATTCTTAGTAATCCACTGATTCAGCGTTTCCTGAATCGGTTCCCGACCATTCTACGACCGATTCGATGATTTCTTCATCGGAATCCATTGGTATCGGTTTCTCTTGAGATTGTAGTGATCGGTTTCGGTCGGATACTAGACGGTGTAGATTTTTTTGCCCACCCTAATCGGTTGGTATCATTTTTACATTAAAGTTACTATATATATATGTAAATATAAAAGTTGTTTATTTTTGCACAATTTATTTTTTAGACATGTTTGTTGTACTTGTTGTTTTCGTATGGTCTTTCTACGGGTCTAATTTGTTGGCATCTTCGATTTTTGTACCTAAAAATCTATATCTGGTCCGTTTAATTCATTCTCTGAATGAGTGATATTTATGATAAATAAATTATGTGATGTTGTGTAGATTGCTATAAACATCTATGGATGCCACATGGACAAGAAGCAGTGGCCGAGTCCGGAGAAGTTCAAGCCGGAGAGGTTCCTCGATACAAAATACGATCCGGCGGATCTATACAAGACGATGGCCTTCGGCGCCGGAAAAAGAGTCTGCGCCGGTTCGCTTCAGGCGAGCTTGATCGCCTGCACGGCCATCGGGAGGCTGGTGCAGGAGTTCGAGTGGACGCTCAAGGACGGCGAGGAAGACAAAGTCGACACCGTTGGGCTCACCACGCACAAGCTCGACCCTTTGCATGCCATGTTGAAGCCTAGGAACTAAACTTTGTTTTGTTTTTATAAATGTTGTCACCTTTTCGTTAACTTTAAGGTCTTTTGTATGAATAAACGTGCTATGTTTTGTCTGTGTTCGAATAAATCTAATAATTAGGGGATATAGAGTTCCGGAAGGTTTTTCGGGTTTTGGGTTTGCGTCGAACAACCTTCGCAACGATAATTGGAATTGTCATGTAAGTCTATGTATCGGATGTGTATTTGGGATCCGACAAAAGACTATTAGCTGGGGGTGGAAAGCTCCCTCACCTAAAAAGATAAGGAATTTAGAGACATGCTCGAGGTGGGACCGGTATATCAGGTATCAGTTCGTCTCTTATCACGTCGGACGGTTTTCAATATACTCGCCATTCACATAGTCTTCACATCTATCTGACGGAGGACACCGGAGGTTGTTAACCAGAACGGGAGTCAGTCCACCAACGCCAAAACAGATCATCAAAGACGAGCAAGCAGCTAGCTTTCGATTCAATATTTTGTCAAATACTTATAGAATAATCGTCACTCACCCAACAATATTATTTGTTTTTTCAGTTAACACTTAACCTACTAATTAGAAGTTTTTATTATAGTTCATTATATCTCATGGTTCATGCATATTATAGCCTTTGGACACCCATAAACAACGGTTTCAGGCTGTTTTATTTATTTATTTAGGTTTAGGCCTACTAATATAATAACTTCACGTGTATTAACCTGTCTCTGTGCATGATTTGTACACTTGTCACAATGTCGCCTACGTGGCAAAGCCGGACACAACAGTAAAAAATTAGTAACCTTCATGAATTGGAAGTCACGTGATTCTTAATTCCACTTTGCTTGTGAAAATATGTTGCTTAAAAACTAGGAAGAAATGTTCACAGGATGATCCAATTAGTTAACTCAGACGGGTATTTTATCCTAGAAAATTCAATATTCAAATTTTAATAACTCGAATATTCAAGTATATGTAAGAAAAATTAGGTTAAGATTACCGAGAAGTCACTTGGGTTAGTTTGATATTGAAGAACTCTTTACGATCTCATTTTTTTCTTAAAGTCATATGTTCGAATCTCTTTGAGAAAAAACTCGATACACAAATAGTAAAAAGATCTGAATAATGCATAATGCCAA
>JAYMTN010001810.1:0-12080 GCA_036897425.1 Erodium trifolium
GGGGTTCCGGTTTATGTGATATCGCAATCTTGGTTGTCGACCTAATGCATGGGCTAGAACCACAAACAATTGAATCTCTCAATCTCTTGAAAATGAGGAACACTGAATTCATTGTTGCATTAAATAAGGTGAGCTTTTTAGTGTAACATTACCTTTCAAAGTAGCAATGAATAATGTTTGTCGCAACGGGTGGAAAGTTTTTTTTTTTTCAAAGTAACATTACCTTATTTTTTTCTTCTCATTAGTGTTTAATTTTGTTTTGTTCACTAAAAATTTGGCAGGTTGACAGACTTTATGGGTGGAAAGTTTGTCGCAATGCACCGATTGTGAAGGCAATGAAACAACAGACTAAAGATGTGCAAAATGAGTTTAATATGAGGCTGACGCAGGTGATTTACATTCCTTCCTTCAGGAATGAATAATGTCAGTAGCTTATCCTGGCAAACTTTATTTATTTAGTTGTTTTGGTTTCCAGATTATTACTCAGTTCAAGGAGCAGGGAATAAATACTGAACTTTACTATAAAAATAAAGAAATGGGGGAGACATTCAGTATTGTTCCCACAAGTGCTATCAGGTTTGTCTCAGGAACCATGTTGAATGTTGTTGTCATTGTGTGCTAGCACATCAAACTATAAATCACCTATCTTTATGTTGCCAAAAGGTATCATATGATTGTTTCTCTAATAATATGGGTTTTTTGTACTATAGTGGTGAAGGTATCCCAGATATGTTGTTGTTACTGGTTCAATGGACTCAGAAGACAATGGTTGAGAAACTTACATTCAGCAATGAAGTGCAGGTGTGTTATCTTTTCTTATCGCTATGATGAGGTGGGATATTTTAGTGTACAATTGTAAGGTGACAGTTTTGTTGTTGGTTAAACCTTTGTTCCAGTGTACGGTTTTGGAGGTCAAGGTTATTGAGGGCCACGGGACAACTATTGATGTTGTTTTAGTTAATGGTGTGCTTCATGAAGGAGATCAGATTGTTGTTTGTGGCTTGCAGGCAAGGGTTTAAATGATCTATTTTATTTTTTGCCTACTATGGCGTGTATGGTTGGTTTCACATTCTTACAAATGTATTTGTCATTTAGGGGCCAATTGTCACCACAATTCGAGCTCTATTGACACCTCATCCGATGAAGGAACTAAGAGTCAAGGTTAGATTCAATTCCATGACAGCTTGTCTATATGCTTTTTTGTATGTATTTATTGGGTAGAAATTGCAATATTTTGGAATACCATAGCAAGTCACTGTTGATGTATGTCAATGCGTAAAAATGCAATATTGGGTAAACATGCATGCGGTCTAATACAATAGATTGCTGAATTTCCAGGTCTAGTTTTAAGAAAGTTGACAAATGCTAGTGCCATGGGTCTCAAAAGCAACACTCTTTTCCTTCTCATAACAGCTACTTTTAAATTTCTTATATAGCATAATGGTCTTAGGTTGGTTTATTTCTTATCTGGAATCATAAGATGTTTTCTTTTCCACAAAGTATGGGTTTCCAGAGTTTTTTTTGGTATTTAAATCACCATGAAATTATCAAAATGTGATAATTATGATTTTCTTTGCTACTTGATTGACTATCAATGATCAAGTTGTGACTAGTGCAACTTCAGAAGTTAGTCTCACCTTATATTTATTTATTGATATTGCTTTTTGTTCTAATATTTATAGCCTATTTAACTACACCACTGTTAGGTTTGCCTGGTAATTATTACGTAATTGTCATATTTCCTTCCTTTTCTTATTAATAATTTGATGATTCTCGATTTCAGGGAACATATCTGCATCATAAGGAAATCAAGGCTGCTCAGGGTATAAAAATCACTGCCCAGGTGATTGTAACATACATCTTTACTGTGCATATATGCATCAATTTCGATCCAAACATTTGAATTATACACTCCCAGGAAATCTCATCTGTTGAATCTTAACTCAGGGTCTCGAGCATGCTATAGCTGGAACAGGTCTGTATGTGGTAGGGCCAGGTGACGATGTGGATGTTGTCAAGCAGTCAGCTATGGAAGATATGGAGAATGTAATGAGCAGAATTGACAAAAGTGGTGAAGGAGTTTGTGTCCAAGCATCTACCCTTGGTTCTTTGGAAGCATTGCTGGAGTTTTTGAAGTCCCCCGCTGTGAACATCCCTGTTAGTGGTATAAATATAGGTCCAGTACATAAAAAGGATATCATGAGGGCCGGTGTGATGCTTGAGAAGAAAAAGGAGTACGCCACCATCTTGGCATTTGATGTCAAAGTGACACCAGAAGCCCGGGATCTTGCCGAGGATATGGGCGTGAAGATTTTTATTGCTGATATCATTTATCACTTATTTGACCAATTCAAAGCCTACATAGACAATATCAAGGAGGAACGCCGGAAGGAAGCTGCTGATGAGGCCATTTTCCCTTGTGTACTTAAGACTGTACCAAGCTGCATTTTCAACAAGAAGGATCCAATTGTCTTGGGGGTTGATGTTATGTCAGGCATTGCTAAGGTATCTATCCTCTGCCCCTTTCTTTGCACTTATTCTCCTCTCCTACTTGTATTTCTCTTTCTATATGTGATTTAGGAGTGTCAATTGTGATGTAGCGTTAGACAAAGTCATGATGAACTATACATTTCTTGGTTTACCTTTTTAGCTAGGGCCTTGGTTTAGATAAAGATATGATCAATGATTCAGCGTTACAAATTTTTAGAATAGGACACTTCTACCAGGAATAAGCAGCAAAAACAAAAGAAAAAGAATAGACAGCAGAACCACCCCTGTTGAGAATGATTTTTTTTATTGGACTGAGCTTCATCCTTAACATTTCCTTCCCTCCTGTGTTTTTATGGGCTGGCTAATCCAAGTGTAAATTACTACCTTTTGGTTTTCCCGGCTTTCAATTTTTCATGTAAACTCCTCACGGTTTGAGTTAACTCTTCCTTGTCTGTAATTGTTTTTAAAATGTATTTATTCTCAGCTTAGTGGTTACTTGTATAAATTTTTTGCATGGTATTATGAAACTCTCCACATGCTTATTTATATGTGCCCTGGTATCTAAAGCATTATTTGTGTGATTTATACCACTCAAAGTCAGATAATCTTATGGATTGAAGACGGGAAGCAACCCGTGTTGACAGTTACTCAAGTTACTCTTATGTGAATAAACCTGCCAAACTAAAATAACAAATTCACACCGATTAAATTGACCCTAATATTTGAATTCCAAAAGAAATAGCCTTATCATCAGGAATCAGATTTTTTGTTGTACTTTAACACTCTTCCCTTGGCGTGCATGCACACTCTTCTTAAATGTTTTCGTTTGCTTTCTTGTTATCTATGCCTAATGTGATAGTGATATATGTCATGCATAACTATTATAATATTGTGAACATTGTGCTCATATCCCATCTGGATCTATCTATCTTTTTGCAGGTTGGGACTCCTATCTGTATTCCTTCAAGGGAATTTATTGATATTGGCCGGATAGCTTCCATTGAGAATAACCACAAACCTGTTGACACTGCAAAGAAGGGCCAGAGGGTGGCCATTAAGGTACGTGATTCTCTCGCTCAGATATCCATTCCCCCTTTCCTTGCCTTTTAGTGCAATAGAAATTGATGCTTTATAGAAATTACTGTTTCTGAGAAATCTGAAAGGCGTTCAGTGTAGAACAATTTCTTCAACATCCCGTTTAGCTAATTATAGATTTTAGGAGAGTTCATGCCTGCTAATGTCACTGACATCATATTTATAACTCAATTCTCCTCTCTATCTCCCCCTTTTGAAGCCTGGTTGAAACTCCTTGAGTGTCATTGTTTTAGGAACCCTTTTTTGGTCTCATAGATAAGCTTTTTGACTTTGATGTAATAACAGATAGTTGGCTCCAACGCCGAAGAGCAGCAGAAGATGTTTGGCAGGCACTTTGAGGTTGAGGATGAACTCGTGAGCCACATCTCTAGGAGTTCAATAGACATACTCAAAGCTAATTACCGGGTAAGTTCGATCCAACTTTGGCAGGAAAAATATTCCTTTTCCTTTGTGTTTGCTTGACGTTTTAATTTTATTGTGGGGTAACTTCATTAACACCCCCTTGACCTTTGTTTCTAATAATAAACACACAGTAAAGGTGACGTGTTATCACTATAACCTTTCGTTTTTCATCAAAAACACCCAGATTCGGGGCATTTTGTGCCAAAAAACACTGATAAATGAGAAAGGTCAGTGTGTTCATGATAAAACGACTGCCGTTTCTGTGTAAATCCAGGTGTTTTTGATTAATTCGAAGGGTGACAGTGTTAACCCCTCACCTTCAGGAGTTGTTTTTGATAGCGAAAGGTCTAAGCTGATATGTAAATAACATTATCCCTTTTATTTTTGCTCAGGACGAGCTTTCAATTGAGGACTGGAGGCTGGTTGTGAAGTTGAAGACACTTTTCGGGATTCAGTGAGTTACACAGATTTATCGAGTTACTTTGGAAAGGTTTTTTTTCCGCCTTTTTTTTCTTTGCATTTTTGTTTCTATGGGATATGGCATCTTTGGTGCACAAGTTGAATGTTGTTTATGAGGGAAAGGAGTATGTGATGTGATGAAAAGGGAAATGCTAGATTCACTTGGGAAGCTGCAATTGATTGCAGGCTTGGTAGAGAGCAGTGGAAACTCGACTTTGATGACATTTGCAATTTTGTAAACGATGTCCTTACTCAAATGAAGTGGTTCGAAATTCTCCATTTGATGTGATGCATATAGATCTTCTCTGTTTGGTTGTTTCTTAAGCCCTTTCATTTGAATCTCAATTTTGCGATATATGGTATTTTTTGCACTGATCGAATTTTTCAAGTACTCATTTCCTTTTAAAGTGTCTCGAGAGGTAGACGAGTAGTTTGAGTTTGGTTTGTTAAATATTTATTTTGAATGAGTAGAGTTTGATACCCTCTCTACGGGTTTTGGTTTGCACTATATCATAAATACAACAAAAAAAACACGGGTTCTGCTAGTTTTGACTAACAACGTCAAACTCTGCAAAAAAAAAAAGGAGATCCAATTTAATAGAATTATTAAAAATTATCAAATGTACATATATTTTTTGGATTCATGAGAAAGGTAATAGGGGCAATACTATACAACGTGTCTTCGAAATTAAAATTAAAACAAATATTAATTAGTGAAATGAATGGAGATGAGTTGTAAGTAAATATTTGTTTCCATACATTCAAAGAAAAATTGTTACTATCAAAAAAAAAAATTGTTTCCAACTCTAATTTAAGCTTACCTTATTATATAGGTAATAGTCCTGTGCGAGCCAATTAATACCCTCACTTTATTTTTATATTTTTGAAATAATTTGACCCTCACCTTTAGAAAAGGAAGAAAATGAAGCGAAAATAGAAATCGAAAATATCCAAAAAGAACACACGCATATACTCTGAGTATTATTACACAACATACAGAAACACATGCAAAATGAATACACAAATGTCAAAGGCCACATATAATAAGAGGTCAATAGTTCAAATTCTCAAACTTTTGGTTATTGTTGATAAAGAAACGACAATTACAAAAAACAAATACCCCGAGGAATTCACTTTTTGTAACCTACAGTCTTCTACTTTGATAACTGCAAAACGTACATGGACTTGCTTTTTCTTTGCATCGTCATTTTGATATAGAGTAGAGCAAAAACACTTTCTTTAATACTAAAGAAGAGGGCCGTTTTTGCAATCATCCATAAAAAAAAAAGACCTTTCTGTTTGCTTAAAAATTCTATAGTTGTGTCAAGCTTGCGGTCTCGCCTATTTCAAATACGCTATTTCCATAGTCTCGCCTTTGATAATAGGCTATTTCCAGTGATAAGAATATTAAGTTTGGGTTGTAGAGTTGCAAGATAACTATATGAAATGAAGTACCATTCAGTCCGTAGAATCACTGAACAGACCCCTCCTCGGCAACATCAAGGCCCAGCAGGAACTATTCTGACACAATAGTTGGTTTCTGAAGAACCCGAACCAATCATACTGCAGAGAAAACAAGTAAAAAAAAATATTAAAACAAGGAAGAATTGCGAAAAACGACTCTCATGTATGTGTTTTTGGTATCCTGAAGAAAAAGCTCTTGCAACATGTACCCCTGAACTTGTATAGTTTTGCAACACTTATCGCAGAGTTAGAAAAAAAAACTCCGAAAAGACTTATTTACTCATTCCTTTGATTAGTTTAGGGTCACAAATTGCTAACAATGTCACACTTGAGGGACATTTTTTGCGAACATTGTGTATTAATATAAGGGTATAAGTGATGTTTTTAAAACTTTGGAGGTATTGTGCCATGACACATGACCCATTTTGGATGAAATCCGTTACTTTTCACTAATGGTGCAAAAGAATGAAACTTCGAGGCTACAAGTTGCAAGAGTTTTTTCTTCGGGGACACAAGTTGTCAAAACCTCAAACATGAGGGTTATATTCCGCAATGATCCCCTTAAAACAAGTCTTCTCTAGGTAGTGTTTTTTATTGGCTATTAAAATGTTCCTCTACGTTATGGAAAGAAGATTCTCACCCTCTATCGATGATAACCATTGACCGAAGCTCACAATTGGCAAAGCTGCACATACAAAATGAAAACAAACCGTTAAGTAATGGGCACTTCTTCAAACCATAGGGCAGATTATGCTTAAGCATAAGTTTTGCATCCCCTTCTAATTGCAATCATGTTGATGCTGCATAAGATTTAGATTATGAGAATCACACATATGTATTTAGACATAAATGGATGAATGTAATGGTAAATTGTTAAGTGGGGTAACGCTAATAACAAACCCTCCGCGTCTTTTGATTAGCAAAATAGGAGTTGACTTAGAAACACAGTCACTTTTCGCTATTATAAACAAACCATATATTCCGTTAATTTTTTTAAGAATACTGCTAATTTGGGTCACGTTTTTTACATGTGACTTCACATATTTGCTTGGGGGTTCGACGTCGTCAGCCAAAATTAACGGAGTCCGTGATTTTTTTTATAATAACGAAAGGTGACAGTGTGTCCCTATAAGCCAGCACTTATACACCGTGTTTATGCAATTCGAGGGGTGCTAATAATGTTTCCCCTTGTTATGTAGAAGAAATCAACTATGCTCCCTCCGTTTCTAAATAAATGTCATATTTTTCGAACTTGTCTCAAAGTCACTGCTCACTTTCTCATTTAGGAAGTTAGTCCTGCATAGAAAGTCTCTTATATCTATATCCTTCTTATAACTTAGTTATAATCACTTACTGAAATAGCACATGAGAATTAATGGGAGCACGTGAGGAAAGTCCGGTACCAACCCAATTAACCCTGAATTTTTACTAAAAATTCAACTTAGAGCATCGCCAATGGTCTGGGCGATTCATTCAGGTGAATAGTGACGATTCGCCCAACCTCCCGCGTGGTGAGTGGCCACAACCCTTTCATCTACGCCCATATGCGATTTTTCCGAGCAAAGAATCCTTCGCCCGCAAGGTGGACGATTAGTCCAACCAAATCCCCAAACCCTTATTAGGCAGTTCACCCCTCACGGGAGGTGCCCTTGGGACACTTAATTTGGGCAAGTGGGGTAATAGTTTCTCAAACCAAAGTATTGTTTGTTATACAAAATAAACAAATCACTTACTGAGTGCATATTTCTTCCTTCACCGATGGATGGCAATCCTTTCCAAAATGACTTAGTGTGTGGAACAGAAAACCACTGTGGCTAACCACAGCAATCTCCTTTTCCGGACGGGTGCACAACCTACACCAATAGAAATTAGGGAGTGTGAGCAATATGCCCTATGTAACAGCCTATTACGTCCAACGGGGATGAAAAAAATGAAGACATGGTTCAGGATTTTATACAACTTACGATGAAACATCGAGTTAGTTAAGTACAAAGTAGACCTTTTGCAGAGGAAACAACTATCATTGCAAGAAACTGAAAGCATAAGATTGGAAACTCATGGATGAAATTCTATATAATAATAATTGCAAAAACTTACAGTGAACTATGCACGTTTTACAAATACTATCGGTCAACTATTTTGTTTTGCAAATGACATCCCCAACTATGTTTCGTCTGCAAATCTAACAGGGTTAATTTTTTATGCAAAAAGTCAAAAGTAACAATGTCATTTCTAAAAAAGATGAAGTCACGAGACTAATTTCCATTAAAGATAATGGATTCGCATACGGAAAATAGTTGGGGGATGCCATTTGCAAAATGCGCATAGTTTACCACAAGTTTTTTGCAATTATCCCTTTTTTATATAATACATGTATCAGTTCAAAACATTTTCAAATATGGGGCAACGAAGAGACAATTTCATTATTTAAGAACATCTGAACCACGGTAAATCATCACAATTTCATCAAGGATATAGCATGCATAGGTTCTGGAAGCTGATCTAGTCATTCCACATTTTTTTTGCTTCATTAAAAATTAAAGTGTATATGTACATATACATGTATAGGGGACTGTTGACTATAAATCCCTAATATAAGACAAATTGCAAACTCATCTGGACCATTAGGTCACGTGGATCCAATGGCCCATGTTTTTAGGGTTTTTTTAATAACAAAAATAAATTCAAAGTTCTGCTTGGGGTTTGTAGTTTGCATTAAAATGAAGGGTTTGCAGTGGATAGCTATCCTACATATGTATGTGTCAAGAAAAAAAAAAGATAAACAAGAAGTCACCAGTTCAAAAACTTCATTCCTCTTTCTGCAACTTCTTCATTTTTCTCTCTAATGTCATCCTTCCACAGGACATCATCTTCATCTTCTATCTAAAGCGGGGAATAGTGAAACAAGAGTTACCTCCTAATAACGATTGGAGTAGCTTGAATAGAAGACCCGGAAACAAATTATATTCGAAACCAACTACAAGGAGGGAGGTAAATTAAAATACTTGCCAGCGAAAAATCAATTGCAGGAAAAAGTGGCCTATACTCATTGATGCTTCTCCTCTTATCACATGGATGAACTCCCTGTTGCAATAAATTATAAATGAGATAAATTATAATTTATTTTAAAAAAAAACAAGAGTTACTTTCAAGGATTCTTCTAGTATAAATGGACGTGATCTACTCCTCCCATACTGAAAATACATTAGATAACATACCAAATGTTCTCGGCAAAGCTCCACCGCAATAAATGGTGGACAGTTAAGACTTGAAATTGCAGGCCGAGAACTGTTTCCTACATTTTCCACCATAAGTGGATTTTCATTTAGCCCGTCTTTGGGGGCTTCACCGCCAAAGACTCCAACTGCTGTTTGCATGGTCCTAGAATACAATCGTTGGGTGTCAAACTCTTACACATGAGAACTCAGATAGGTGAAGCATATAAAACCTTTCACTCTATAGTAACTATAACATACACAGCAGACGTTACTCTACAGGCATAAACGTTTCACAATTAGAAAACTATTCCTTCTCTCACACCATATTTCCATCAGAACTAGTTTAACTACTTCTCACACGCAAAGCACTTCATAATATATGATGGTAGAGCAACTAATAGATCCTACACAAACTATGATAATTTTGGCTATGAGCTAAAACAATCTTCCGTCTTATGTCAGAACCCAGTGATGGCTTGTTCAGAAACTAGGATTTCATTCCACATGTGAGCAAATCTAATGTTTGGACATGCACAGTATTTGAATTTGACTAAAATCCAACCCCATTTACTAATCACAACACGAGTAGAAACCTGCTACCATATCATTGGAAATACCACATTTTTACTTATGGAGTCATGTCGTTGACTATGATAAATGACACCCAAAGTATTTCATGAATTCTAAGTGGCTACATGGATTCCATTCTTTCCCTCTTCAATCCTGCATTTGTAAATGATTTAAGAATAGATGTTACTATATAATTTACCTTTTAATGAATAGTTACTCCCTCCATCCCAAAACAAGTGTCTCCATTAGCAAAGATTAAGGATTGACATCTAATTTACCTTTTAATGAATAGTTACTCCCTCTCATGTGCTGACTACTCAAAGTTGTTACCATTAACTTACAAAGAGATATTACTGAAAATTCGTGCTTAAGTAAGTAGCTAAAATGAAAATAAGACATTTATTTCGGGACATTCGTTTTAGACAAGTATGACACTTATTTTGTGATGTAGGAAGTACATAAGTAACTAATAAAAATATACTTAACTGAAAGATAAGTCACAAGGATAAACCGCATATATTCTCAACGATAGCAAAAATAATAAGCAACACATCTTCACATAATCTGAATGTCAAATACCACCTAAGCAATGGGGATGTGACAACTAGTTCAACTTTCTTCAAGAGCCCATTTTCCTGAACATGCTTGTGAAGATTGTCAACCTGACAATGACATGGTACCACAACATCATTCATCAACATTATTTTCCTATGTGGAGATGAACGTTAAGCACAGAGAAAATGTTATAAATAGAAAATACACAATACATTCCAACCTAGCATGTCAGACTACAAATTACGAAAACAGCTCTGTGGAAAATCAATTGTGCGCATAATCTGAACATCTTACTACAAGCACAAGACTTGAGAATCAACTTCATGGAACACAATTTGAACGACCACTACCTGCTGCCAGCCAAGGGAAGTAAGCTGAGCATCGAGAAGATCATAAGACTTGTAATTGTTGTAATCCTTCTCCCCTTCTACATTGTGAACACCTTGCGCATGCCTCACCTGCATATGCAATGCATCACACAATTCATCTAAACCTGACCTCAAATTAGCAGATCCAACAGAAAAAACAAAAACAAAAATAGGAAGAGAAAATTCAGCATTCACAAATCAAATTCACCGATCCAATTCCATAAAACTACTACACACACGAACGGGCAACATAGGCACCAACCAGGTGGATAGTTTTGCAACGATGCAGAGGATACAGATTCGGACCAGTAGCAGCTTCCATTCCTGCCAAAATCTACATATCATCAGCCAAACATCACATCTGGCGAGTAAAACCGGAGACAAACAAACAATAATTCTGAATGGCACTGAAATCAAACATCAAAGTAGAAACCAAAATGCATAAAAGATTAGAAGTGCAGGATCAATTTAGCACAGGAACTCCTAAGAAATGGGAGCAAAACTCAAAGATTACACATCATCAGCCAAACATCACATCTAGCGAGCAAAAATCGAGAGAAACAAACAATGATACCGATTCGAACTGAAATCAAGCATCAAAGTTTAAATCAAAACGGATAGAAGTACAGGATCAAGTACAGGATCAATTTATCACATAAACTCCGAAGAAATGGGAGCAAAACTCAACGAGAAGCAAATCAGAGTACGATAAGTGCAGACCGGAGAGAAGACGGTACCGGAGGAGGATCGAACGACGGAGAAGCGAGTCCGGCGAAGATGCAGCTTGGTCGTCGTCGGAGCAGAGGTACTTTGTGATCGTCGTGCAGTGGTGCGAATGAGGAGAGAGCTTGAAATGGGAGAGAAGACAGTCATGGGATTTGACACGATAGGTACGCTACTATGAAGGCTCATGCTGCGCAGAATATGCTGCGAACACCTCTCCTGATTCGGTCCGCGAAATTGGCGGAAGGCGTCGATTTTTATATATCGCTACAAGTACTGCCAACGTGGCATGCTTCTAGCCAATCAGATTTCAACATTTAACCGATTTAAAGCTACAATTTTTTTATTATTATTATTTCTAGTCGTTGCATTTAAACGGGTTTATATGTGTCATCTAAAGAGGTTAAGAGTCACGAGACTCATGGCTTCAGTAGCCCAAGCCCAAATCTTTAACTAGTGGGCTGGGTCATAGAAATAACCTTGTTTTCGGATAATCCAAGCTCAAGGTTTCATTATGGGCCCACCTCAGACGGCCCAAAGGCTTGACTGTTGTATACTTGTATTAATAGTTTGTTTATCCAAATAGTTTTTATAGAGGTAAATTACGTTGACATACCCCGTACTATACGCGTTTTAGGATAAATACTTCAAAGTTTATTCGTAACGAAAACCTACCCCGAACTAACCGTTAGTAACAACTAGCCCCCTTTCATCCAATTTTCCGTCCATTTTTATG
>JAYMTN010001811.1:0-12079 GCA_036897425.1 Erodium trifolium
TCTCTCTTTTCCCATGGGGCGTCAAAATACCGCCTGTGACGGTTCTGGTATTAAAAGGCTCAGTGAACCATTGTTCTTTAAATCTGGCCTTTCGTGGTCCGGGAGCTTGATCCTCGATGCACTGCTTTGTAGTTGATTTCATATAATAAAGTTGCAACTTTCGCTAACAAAAAATACACTAATAAATTAAAATCGTGGTTCCATTAACATGGAAATAAATTAAATAAATAACTTATAAAATCTCTATAAGAAAACATAAAAATAAATATTTACGTTGTTCGGTGAATAATAGTGGAAACGATTACAACTCGAGTAGCAATCGGCCTCCTAGGGTTTTCTCTCTTTCGTTTACCTCTTTTCCATCCCCGTCTCTGCCCACCTACGATCACCTCCCCCTCCGGCACAACCACACCTTCACCATGCCCTCTCAGTCACCACCCCACGCCTATGACTTCTTTGGACCCTCGTCAACACCTGCGTCGCCCTCCCGTGACACAACCGGTGCAACTAGGGCCATAGGTCACCTCAGCGAGCAGCACCCCAGACCTCGCTCCACACCGTCGGATCATCTCCACGCCGAGACTCCAGTAGTTGCTATGGAACTCATTGCCTATGGCGTCCCTCTATGTATTCACACCAACCAAGAGATTGTAGGTCGGATGAGATTTCGACTCGACTGTTAGTGGAACCCCATCGGGCTCAACTCTATTGCAGTAGGATGCCTTGCCAATGACGCAATGTCCTGCCCTAGACCTTGATCATTTCAGCCAGATCACACTACCATTGCACCCTCATGACGGGGAGGATTCCATGCCTCATCTCCAGTGGCTGCCTTTCTCAAGACGAGGGCACCAATCCAATCAATACCCGACTGTCCAACAAGAAGGAGTCCATTTTCGATACACCTCCATGCCCAGGGTGACCCGAAGCATGAACTTCACTAGATGTCTCCCTCAGGTTAGTCCGGTCGAATTGAACCACCAAGAGGGCACCTTTGGCCTTGGGGTACTTGTACTCAAGCACGTCCTCCCCACTCAATGAGGATCAGAAGGGACAATATGCCCCAGGCGAGGATCAAAAGCACATTCCTATCCCAACCGAATCTGGCACCCCCATCCACTAGAATAATAACCATGGAGAATGATCCACAACTAGGAGATAATAGTGGAAGATATTCATATAGGGAGATAGGACGACCAGATTGCCTAGGTAGTGTCGCGTGAAAGGCCACTACTCTCTAGAATCTAGATCACGGTGAACATGCGATCAATATTGCAACACTGATATGTCCCTAAAAACCAGGAAGATCGCCTCATTCCTCGTCAATTCTTGTTCTGGGAACGAGAAAGTGGAAATCGAGTCCCTTTCACCGATCAACAAGGAAGGCTCAACAATCACTACTTCCCTAAAGGAACCGGGAGGCCCTGACCAGGTCCGGAACGAAGAGGACGGATACACTAACACAAGAAGGGTGTTTGGCCCTGACGGGGTACAAGCGAGGCTTGCGAACCAACTTCGTTGGTCATCATGGCAGACCTAAGGCCCCACGGGGTGTCCCTCAGAAGCCACACCCCGGCCTTTTTAGAACAAGACCCACTTACTCTCCCTCTGTATAGTGGACATTCCCCCGATAGGCTCCACGACCCGTCCCTCCTCGTAGTACCTCACCAACTAGGCCCATCGGGCCCTTCCCTTTTCCTCTAAAATCAAGCCCATCTCGATCCTGCCCTCGTAGTTCCAATGGTGTTCGCCCACCAGATCTGTCTCAATCGATTTAAGGTGTTGGTCGTCGACGCAGTGCCCGCCCAAATTTCTATGTGAAAGGTAGGTGGCGCTGATGAGACAGAGTCTTCATTCAATTCCCAAAGGTGTTTTGGATTGTTCGGAGTGGTAGTCTGAACTTTTGGTGGTTGTTTTGCTTCAGTGTTGTTGTTTCTCAATTTTTCCGTTTGTTTCTATTTTCTTAGAGCTTCATGGTTGTAAAATTGATTTTAGACTTCTTTGTTTTTCATGTTTGGACTTCTATGGTTGGCAGATTTGAGTTCTAGACCTCTCTATATTTGTAATTTCCTACCGTAATTGGGGATTGTTGTTGCTTTCACTGTTGCTTCAAGGTGATAAAACCTAGATATTAAACCTATTAGATGGGGATTGTTGTTGCTTTCGCTGTTGCTTCAAGGTGATAAAATCTAGATATTAAACCTACTAGACCCAGTATTGGGTTCTTGGTGGTAAAGTTTTCTCAAGGGGATTTCATCTCGTTGTTCTAGTAATACTTCATTTGCTGATTAAGAAAAAACATAATAATAGGGGTCAGGTTACCATCCAACACACAGATTAGTGAACAAAGGGCAAAATTCAAGAATGCATGTACCGTCCAAGAGATATGATGAAGAGAAAGCCTCGATCTGCATTAAACTTTGCTTCCGCACAACCCATTCACATAAATATACACTCCTCGATATAGCGATAGGGAGAGAGAGACTAGCAAATACGCTAATCTAACAAGTGGCCCGTTCGCAAAGTAAACAATAATAGCCAAAGCTCGCACACCACACATTGTGTGAAGGAAACACTCCCCTCACCCTCCTCCCTCTCCCAAAATTCTATTCCATTCCATAGCTGTCAGCTCAGTATTCAAATCATAAATCTGCCAAAACAACTAATCTAAAAAATGCAGCAACTTGAAAAGAAAGAAAGAAGATATAACACTTCACTGCTATGCTATATGTTGCACTATCCTTTTTCTTGATATCAGTACAACCCCGGCTCTGCCTCTGTCAGGTCCTGAAACTACAGTTCATGGACTCTACCATCTCTTCTCTTCAATGGTGGCACAATCTGCGAAAGCACCAGCTTCAGTCAATAACTTAACACTGACCCAATCCAATCCAAGCTCACTGTTACTGTCAAGGGGATGTCTTCCAATCAAACTGGAGATTATTGAAACCATTGACAGCTCCTAAACCACTAAGAAGCTGGTTCCCCAAATCCTGTTGGTGGTTCATGTTCTGCTCTCTGCTCATCGATGTCATCCCAACCCTTCCATTCATCATATTATTATTGTTAGCCATTGCAGCTCTCATTCCATTAACCATAGCAGACTGACCACCCATGGTGCCAAATCCATCACTGGAGCCACTAATACTCGGATTGCCATTTCCTGTTGGCAAAACCCCGTTCCCATTTTTCACATCATTCCCTGAAGAACCAGCCATACCACCACCTGCACCGTTAAGCTGACTGGACATCATTATTTCATGCAAAATCTTCTGTACTGAGCTCTGGTCAGCCAGATCAGCCTCCCCAGAAAGAGCTGGCTGTTGTTGCATGGTCATATTAGCCGGCGAACTTGAGCTCATGTGATTACCAGCTGTTAAGGCACTGTGAGAAGTCTGTAGGGTATTGTTGTTGGAAGATGAAGGAGTGGGTGACTGGAATGGGGAAGGATTAGATTGTGCTTGTGCTTGAGGAAGGGTGCTGGAAGAACCGGGTGATGGAGCCTGAACACCACTTCCCCCATAGGGACTATTAGCATTGTTCATAGAACTTGGTTGTCTTGAGTTCATAGAGTTCTGGTGGAGAAGCCCTGGGATGGTACTGGCTGAGGTTGATGCAGATGCACCATTGCCTGTGGGAATTTGCATCCCAGTGGTCTGAACTGGACTGTGACTGCTACTGGGTTTTGGAGCACCTGTTGGTTGTTGCTGCTGCTGATCCTCTCCCTGTTGAGCTTGACTGTTAAAACCATAAGAAGCAGTTGTTCTTCGAGGGAACTTGGCTAAGCTCTCTGTGACCAAACAGAAGAGATTAGCAAGAAATGGTTGAAGTATTCAATACTGGATAATTATTTTTTGTATCCAGTCATTATAAATAAAGAGAGCATTGGATGAAGATGATGCACAATACTTACCCATAGGTCCTGTGCCAGTTTCTCGACTATAATCAATCAAATCTTTCATGCTATTAACTACTTCTGATATCTGCAATATATAAAAGTAACGGAGTAAAGCTTTGAAATGCAAATCTATATCCACAATATAGTTTACTAAGAAGAGAAACCTAGAAGGTGCTAGGAAGTTAAAACCCACTTTACAAAAATATAAGCAATAACTGTGAGATTGAAGAATGACATAATATGTTCAGTGCTTTCAAAGGAAATATTTATAACTAAATTTCATATTAAACCGAATTCAAAGGTAATATTTGTGACATCAGTTTCACATAAATTGTACTACTTATACAGGTTATAGGATGGTTTTGAAAGGATATTTTGTTAGAGAGTTAATAATGCTTAGAAAGCAGGATTATACTCAACAGAAGAAAGAGCATAGTATGCAGAATCACCTGAAGGCATCCCACATATCTCTTGGTGTATCCTAAATCATTTACTAAAGGAACTTCCAAAGCCTTGGCCAATTGACGTGCTGATGCGACAAACCTAAGAAGAGGAAGGATTAATAATCAAGCTAACACGGTAGATATGCAACTTTGCAGACAAAATACAAAAAATGTAGCAGCTAAAAGCTTACGTGTAATAGGATACACATAAAAATTGATAAAACTTACATGTTACAATTATTTTGCAGCTCAGGGCTGGATAAACTCGAGGATGCATTCTGAGTAGCAGCCTGGTATTTTTGAGCTGCAGCCCCAAGTTGACTAACCTACAAAAATTTAGATAACAACGGTTACATATGACTAAAGACTGATTTTCATTGATACTACACCATAGAAATGGAATGTAATAGAAGCCGCTACTTCAGGTCTGATAAGTCATATATAGAATACAATTTGTTGTTCAAACTAAATGCTCACACATATTTTTGTGCTACAACAGCACAACCTATGATGAAATTCAGAATTTGAAGTCATTATCAAACAAATCGAGCCACGTCTGGATTTAACTTTTAGTTGATGCAAAATACACGGGAAACATCTTATTTCTAGATATCGGATTTTGTACAGGCCTAAAGTACAGAAACAAGAATAAATAAAATATAAGAAGGGGTTTTCTGATGCATTATAAAGAATATCATTATAGTTGACTGTAGACTGTAGTTTAAAGGAATTTAATCATTGGGCCAGTTTTATAGCCTATACATTCCATACCATATCAAATTTGATACTTTCTCCATTTTGTAATCAACAATGAAGAACACAACTATGGTGACAGGTGATTTCCTAAGCACAAAGAAACGATACAGAACAAAATATGATAACAATAAGCTAATACTTAATCAAAAATATTGATGAACGCTGATACCATTTTTTTATAAACCCAAATATTGACCCCATAATTCAATATGCAACAAATGAACCACAGATACAATGAAAAGCAATTCTATCAAAAAGTTCAAGTTGCATATAATACAGACATGTCTTCTATACAGTATACATTAAACATTAAAATTATTGAATCATCAAGATCATACAATATAAAACAATAAGTAATATAATATACATGAGTGAACTAATACAAAGTTTGTCAAGTAAAATTACTCAACCATCTCCAAATTTACAGATATAAACACATGATGATGACACTCACAACAATTCCCAATAAGTTACTTGAAAATGCCTTTGGTTAAGGCTTTAGCAATCTGAAAGGTTTCCACATGTAAACTTGTGTCCTTTTCGAATGGTTTGATATAGTCAAGCTCAGTTTTATTTTGGAGATAAACCCCTCCAAATGCGTTTGCTGGATTTGAAGAAAGCATTTTCATTTTATTGAGCATGAAACATGTTTAGTCCTTATTTACTACATTCAAGAGTAAATGAAAACAGGAAACATAAAAAAATAAAAAATAAAAAACTGTCGCGACAAAAAAGGCTTTGAATTCCTGGAGTCTGGTGTGGGAATTATAGCAATAAAAAAATCTTCTTAATATGGAGATCGGTCGAAGCCCCATGGGAATAAATAATTTGTTTAGGAAAAGGCGAAAAGCAATCCATTGATCCTCTACATATTGCAAGAGAAAGGCGTCTAGTTTATAACTACAACAAAGGTCTTCTCTTCTTTTTTTTCATTCTTTTTTGGCTGGGTGATACACAAGTGCATATACAACTGATCAAGTCGATATCAATTCGATTCAAAATATATTTAGTTCAAGGATTAACAGTAACTAAAAAAACTATAGTAATGTGAAAGTTATGTTGACTAACCTGAGGTATCAACAATCTTCGAGGAATAAGTTCTTCATGGCGCCGTGCACAAAATTCCCAAGAACATATCTGAGAAAGTGAAAGAACGAAAGAGGAGACAAGTAAAAAATTGCACCCAGGGTATAAAGGCCACTGAAACAATGGAGAATGTAACAGGTGTAACCTTCAGGTCCGGAGAGAAAACAATCCGTAATTGACCATCACGAACAACCCGAAGCTGCTCAAAAACGCTTTCCTGTATTGCTTTTGCATAGTCTAGAACAATTTGTCCAGAAGAATTTTGATATTCACGAGGCATATCAACATAAAGAAGTTCTTCCAAAGTGCCACTTTCATACTTGATTTTGAAAAGCCTGGGCAGAACCTCCACAGTCGCTTCTGAAATAATGCAATATAGGTAGAACTTATATATCAGTAAAGAAACATAAATAACATCTCATTGAGTTGACATGTATGATATATACACACACAACTTTGGCATAAAAAAGAAAATAAGTAATTGAAACATACCAAAACCACGACCTGGCTTGCGATTACATATCTCACAGTGCCATACATCCTGCAGATTTGCAGGTAGGATTTAACACAATGGATTGAAATAACACATGAGCTTTAAAAGCATATGAAACTCTTATTTCTGAAAGTATTCTAATTTAAATCCATTTTCCTACTCCACGTTCTGCAATGACAGACTTCGAAATCGTAGTGCATACAATACAAAGACATATTAAGAGATTAAAAGTTTTGACTTCAAATTCATTTTTAAGGAAGCCACCATGAAGTAGGCATCATAGGCAATATAGCAAATTCCATTAGTATATGTTTGAACCAGACCTGAGGAAAGACACCAGTCGTTTGCCTCCCACTTCCATACATAGAAACACACCACTTCTTCTTGGCATGGGGAGCATAGTACTCAGCCACAAATTTCCTCCAGAACTCAATACTATTATCCTGCACAGAAGATAAACATTGTAAGAAAAATCTTACTGGAAATATGAAACAAAAAAACAACTACACCTTGTAAGGAACTCTTACTTCAGGTCTATGTTGCTGCTGATACATATAAAGTGTCAAACGCCTGGCACACATCCCTGGTTCGTAAACTGGTTTTGCAGGAGATCTCAAAGGCATATTCTGCTGTTGAAACTGCTGTTGTAATTGGGATCGTTGCTGAGGCATAGTCTTTAAAAGCTGCTGTTGCTGGTGTTGTTGCAGCTGAAGCAGCCTTTGTTGATGAAGAAGGTTAATCTGAGCAGCTGCAGCCTGAGAAGACTGCCTTGACATCTGGAGGAATTGCTGCTGTTGGTGTTGTTGTTGCTGCTGCTGCTGTTGTTGCTGCTGATGCAAAAATAATGACTGATCTGAATGCTGGGGTTCCATCTTAATGGGTGCTAAGTTTCTCATAGTTTGCATTTGTTGTGGTTCCAACTTCACCGAGCCAAGATTTCTCAACGATTGCAACTGCTGCTGATGGTGATCATTAGTTACCTGAGGCTCCAACTTCACAGACCCAACACTACCTAACCCTCCTCGAATTGATTGGAATTGCTGCTGCTGTTGTGATTGTTGTTGTTGCTGCTGCTGCTGTTGGGAATGGCGAGGAGAAGTAAACTGATGCATTTGCTGCTGGCTATGCTGGAAGTTCTGAGGTTCGAGCTGTTGGGACTGCTGGTGATCAGGTGTCATTTGGTTACCTGAAGGATTTGAAAATTGTTGACCCTGAACTTGACCAGAAGAACCAGGATTTGAATGGTTAGACTGTGCATACGATGACTGAGCATTATAACCCATTCCATTTCCAACACCAGAAAGAGGGTCAGACTCGGCCCCTGAACCCCCATTTCCAAAAGACTGATTCAAGAGGGAAGAAACATTTGGCACATTTCCAATCATATTCATGTTACTATACTGATTCCTTGGGGACACAAGTGAAGGGAAACCTGTTTGTGAAGGTACTGATGCCCCTTGAGCTCCCATCAGTCCAGAATTCGACCGCAACAGTGAAGGTGGAACAGACTGAGAACCACCAATTGGAGTGGGTGGCCCTGATAGTACCATCCTCCCAATATTAGAACTACAACAACTCTTTGAAGTTCGAAGGTTGTCTAAAACAACATTAATTGAAGCCAAGGTAAGAACACCTACTTAAGGAGGCCTGAAAAACTAGACTTGGAGTTCAATCCGAATGACATTTGACTCCAACACCCAAGGTTGCACACCAAGAGAAACTGGATAGCTTTATGCCTGAGCATACAGTGTTGAGCCTTATTGAGCACTAGGTCGATACCAGAAGACTCGAACATCATGGAACATGCTTTCCTTCTCAACATTCTACAACTCCTCTACCTATGAGTGGTCAGAAGCCCGCCAGCATGAATATCTGTACAATTTATTGGTCCTTAGATCCACTGTGGCTCCAAACATTCTACAAAAATCAAACAAAATTGAAGGGATTCAAAACAATGCAAAAAAGGGTGAATCGTTATTCCTACCACCTATAACCAACAATCAAAATCATGACAACCAAAAACAAACCCAAATCTCCAAAACCAGATTAAATTATATCAGCTAAAAAAAAATAGAAAAGAAAACTTTACACAATTCAATTCTTCCCTCGCAACCCTAGCTCAAGCATGAACTATTAAACCCCATGAAAATCATTACAAAACCCACAAAATTAAGACTTAATTAAACGCATCCAGCGAAAAAAGATTAGTGGAGAAATCGATCGACCCATTAACATCACCAAATCGGGGATCAATAACAGAAAAGGAAATGATTCCCAAGTAACAGAAAATACACAAAAGACTTGGACTTGTTAGAACTTACCAGCGCCCTAACTCAACCATGAAGAGACCGAATCAAAATTTTCTGGAAAGTCAAGCGTTTATCTATTAGCTACGCCGCTTTGCTTGGCTATGGCAGGGTCCAAGTGTTACTGAATAGGAATAGGACGAGCCGAGAGGAGATTAGGGTTAGTACTGGTCTCAGGGTCTGGTGTGGATTGCTCTGTGTGGTCTCTCTCACTGTTCTTCGCTGTATTCTAGAGAGAGAAAGTGGAGGTGGAGAAGAGAGCTTTTGTGAGTTCTTGCGGACGTCAAAATTGTGTTCAATCCGATTGATTTTTTTACATTCCCTTTCTCTCTCCTCTCTTTCTGGTGTGATATGAAGTCAAATGCTATTCTCTTCTTTTCTCTGCTAGGTTATGTTACATACATCATACATGTATATGTCATCATCATCAATCATCAACTGACCTTCGGAATTGGATGTTTTTTTTGTTTGCAATGTCATTGGTCATGCTTGCTTGCCCATTTGAAAATACATCACTTATTTTCAAAACTCAATTTTGTGTCCGGTTATTTTTTTTAACGAAAGGTATTATCTTTATGAATATCAATTAGAAATACATATAAAGGGATTAGTGAGGGAGTGGACCGTCTTAAGATTGTCCTGCAAACTAATCCTAGAGTGCAACTGAGATAAGTCAGTCTTAATATAAGGGGCTAAATGTTAAATTTAAAAAACTTAAAAGACAAAAGAACCAATCATGTCTCAACCTGATACAAATACAGGTATCTAACTAATGTTTGGTCCTCGGCGGAGGACTATGAAGTCTCTATAAAAAAAAGTGTACGATTCGATCAGGGACATAATGATTACTGTATAAACCAGATAGGGAGTCGGGATGTTGTCCCTCCCCAACGACCCGTAACCCCAAGGGAATCTTGTTTGTCCGAGCGAGGTTGTGTAGCAGACCTCGCTTGATTGTGTGTGCCAACAAAGGCGCACCTGATACTGAATCCTAGCCGCCCTTAATAGTAAGGACTCGTGGTCCAGCTATTGGGGCTAGTCGTACAGTCGCTCCTGACCACAACCATGACAGTGCGAGAAGTAGAAGACCCACCGCAGCAGGAAGATGTAGATCGCCTCTGGAGATGTTCCGATTTTCAGATGTTATGATGTTGGCGGCGATACTAATTTATGGCCCACCTCCTAGTAGTCGAGATTTTGCCGCATACTCGACTCCATTCTGCAATCCGTTCGGCGGTAGCTTGGGAGGTCGACTAGTGCTAAGGTCGATGTCGAGGTTGCCACCATCATCAAGTGTGGTCATTAGCCCCACGGTTGATGAAGGTCGATTGTGGAGCATGATTGGACTCCACAAGCATGGTCGGAGAAAATGAGGTCGCAAACAAGGGTTGAACGGAAGGGTTGTAGGGACGTAGTCATTCACTGGTGCTGCGTAAGATGATAAATGGAATAAGGTGCCTTGGTTTGTGGTGGCGCACAACAGATGCGTAGAGGAAAAACCCATGTTGGGGTTTGGTTTTTTGAGACGTATAGTCCGATTTTGTGCTCATGTTAGGGAAAATGTTGAATAGTTATTTATAAATATATATAGATATTTTTTCATAATTACAATTAAAAAATAAAAATCATCACACAATTTTATTTGAATCTGAATTCCCAAGTTAAATTTTGTTAGTCTACATTTTTTTTATGTAAAAACATAAAATAATATCAATTTAAAATTATATGCGTAATTAAATTTAGATTTCAATCAAATTTTAGAGGTGTAAAGAAATTTTTTAAACTAAAAAATTATACGCTTTTTAACTTAAGAAACTTTATTGATTAAGACTGAAACATGGTACGAGAAGAATATGGGGAGCAATCCCTCCGTAAACAGACTACACCTAGTTTTTAAACACAGCCCAAGGCATAGACAGGATTTTAATGTAGAAGCGCATGAAAAACAAACTAAAACAGGAAAGAAACTAAGGAACAAAATTGTAGCGAAAACTAGAATGAAAACCAAAACCATCTCCATCTAGACCTGAACTCGATCATTATGGCCTAAACACATAAATATTTCCCACAGAAACCACTAAAATGCAGAGGAATGTGTTTGGTACGGGCATGGATCACGTGAGATGGTGGATGACCTTTAAAACATGGGGGGTGCTGTCAAATCTCCAAAAATCCCAAGGCCGAGAGGCCTCATGTACCCAAGCGAGGCTGTTTCCCAGCCCTCGCCTTTTCCAGCTCCACTTGATCGTCCCTCGCCCTCTTTCGAGACGGAACCTTCATCAGCTCATTGTTCCCAAGATGCTCCTATGCATCTCCATCCGACAAACCTGCAGGTATGCGTCCTAGCATGTGGTTAAGCAGGACGGTGGACATCACTAAAACCCCTTCTGTCTCTCCAAAGGTGCGAGTGAACCTGGCTGGGTTAGAAGCCTCAACTGCTTCAAACGACTTAGGCAAGACGGTGGACCCCATGGGAAGCCTTTGTGTTTGAAGTGGGGAGAAACCGGGGGGACCTTAGGAGACAGGGTCTAGGATGATGCCACCCATTCCCTCGAAATCGAGGATTTGTAAGTTGTAGATTAAGATCTAGAAAGGTGTATATTGAAACTCGAAGGACCTTGGTTGTATATACGAGTGAAGCTTAAAAAAAATAAGGATAAATCCATGGAAGGTCCATGGACCCGTCTCTCAGATTCGCTTTTTTTTTTCCTCTTCCAATAGGAAGAAAAAACCAATTATCCTTTCTTCAACATGTCGAACCAGCCCTCGGACCCTCCAAGTCGTAATCATCGCCTCATCGAGTACTCTTCAACTATAAGGGGAGATTTGGAGTAGCATCCTGGCCAAGGATTATTTGTCACGCCCCAAATCCGGATTTGACCGGACTCGAGACGTGAACTGGAAAAAATCTAATGAAAAAAGTTTTAAAGCTAAAAAGATCATCTCAAATATCCTTTAACAATCGAAATAGACATAGCATGAGTCTTACGCTCAAGTCTTTAACGAAAACAAGTTTAGTACAAAGGAAAATACGTCTCTACATAATTCCCAACCCGGACTCTCGTCAAGAGCTCCCTAGCTTCGAGACGTCCTCAGG
>JAYMTN010001812.1:0-12078 GCA_036897425.1 Erodium trifolium
ACCACCAGCACTTACCACCTACCATTGTAGGTTGCTGGCGTTTCCGGAGGCGGTGAGCTAGCGGTAAGGCCAAAAAAACTATTTTTTATTCCTCCCCGCCAGCGGTGAGCTAGCGGAGCGTTGTGGATGCTTTGTTTGAATCCTGAAGGGTCATTTCAATAAATAAAAGAGTCCTTCACAGAAAAGACAAGATGTCCTCTTTATGGCACATACATGTCAGAACTGGTAGGATACAACTCAGCTCTCACTGAATTGAAATCATGTAACCTTTTTCTCTGCCCTATACAATATTTTTGAAAGAGACACATGATTGCCACCAGTTCATGAAACCATCTAATTCAAGTTATGGCTATGATGAAACCAATACTATGTAGTCCAATATTTATTAATACCTCTTACTGGTTTCAAAGATAAACAAAACTGGTGTAACCAGACATGATTTAAGATTGATTCCAACTTTTCCGGTATTTTTGAAGGATTTCAAAACCCTCCCTAAAGCAAAGTGTATTATATCGGCTTCGTATTAAATAATAACGAACTTAATATACTATTATGATCATCTGTGGACGTGCATTAAAGTGTCATTATAAATATTGGGATAATTGCAAAAGCTTGCGGTGAACGGTTCGCGTTTTGCGAATACTATCGATGAACTATATATTTTTTTTGCAAATGACATCCCCAACTGACTTCAACTTTGTTTGGAATGACAGTTTTTCCCTTTACATTATACATGTTTAGCAATTTGTGCCCTCATGTGTACTTGTTTTGCAATTTGGAACCCTTATGTATAAACTTTTGCAGAAGTACTTTTGACTTTTTGCTAAAAAATATAACTCCTTTAGTGGATTTGCATACGAAAATAGTTGGGGGATGCATTTGCAAAAAGAAAGCTTACCGATAGTATTTAAAAAAACGTGCATAGTTCACTGCAAGCGTTTGCAATTATTCCTTATTATTACTAGCCCTTTCTCTAATGCATGAGTTCAGAGTTATGCTGTAGACTATCGTGTAAAAGCTCGCATAAGAAAATGAAAACCCGAAACTTGGATAGTTTATATGGTCATGAGCAAGAAGTTCAAAGAATAAATAAAATCCACGCGCACCTGTCTCCGACCAGTCTGTACATCCTGTTGATCAGATCCTCTTCTTGTTCAGTCATGTTAATGAACTCCCATTCTTCACTACTCACTTCTGCATCAGCAAACCCCCAAAAAAGCACAATGCATGTATAAATCTCACTCTCAACCCAAAAACATAACAACATGACAAGTAAATAAGGCGCAGAGCAAAGGTTAAAGGTTGCTATAAACTGATGACCGAAAAAATACATGAAAGCACCTTCGGAGTTGGAGGAATTGGTACTGCTGATTTTAACCGGTTTATATGGATGTTCAAGATCCATATAGCTTCTTTCACAAATGGAGGCAGACAAATAAACAAGAGGACTAATCTAGAAAAGGAAAGGGCTGATCAAAGCTGCTGGAAGAGGATAATATACCAATTTGAATGTTGCAATCTAAAGTAGGATAAAGTAGAGAATTTTTTTACGCTAAATAGGGACTGAAATTTTTATAGGAAGAAACTAGAAAGAGGAATTAAGAGATCAAGTACCTCTGCATGCATGGACTGGCTGGTGTGACCCAACAGAATTTTTGAAGACTTGTAGATGGAGCCTCATATGTCAGTTGTTGCCCAAAAAAACAAACCATGGTGTCATGATCCATTAGTCATTGTGCAATTATATATGCATCATGTTCTCATATCAATGGCGGACTCACTTGGCTCCTGCTTCAAGTATATTTGGCAATAAATATAAATTATACTAAACCATGGTTTTTACTTATTTCAAGTCACTGCACAATACATAGTCTAATGATTGTTTAGTGACTTTTGTAGAGAAATAAGTGTTTAGCACAATCAATGATCTAGATATTATTAAGCGGTTTTTTCATGGTATGAATAGGAAGAGAATGCAATTACATTTGGACTAGAATGTGATACTGGCATTTGAATTGTAATTTAAAATATTATTATATTTGATTATGTAATAGTCATATATTTTGGTATGGTTACTTTTTTTTCTCTGTTTATAAATTGTTGTTGGCAACCCTTAAAATAAATTCATGGTTCCGCCTTTGCTTGTAGCTATGCGGTCAATGGATAGACTCTCTCTCTTCATACTTTTTCAATATCATCAATGCTTCTAAGATTAGAACAAAAAAAAAACACAGGGCATGATATATAATTATTAAATTCTAGTATCAGATTTGTAGTTCTATACAAGTCAACTGCACTTTTAAGTTCATGTGATCAGTACAAGAAAACACAAGCTTGGTGTTGATCCTCATCCTTGTTAATGTGGATTTAGAGATCACTTTGATATACTAGGTGGGCCTTCCATTTAATAGCTTAAGGTTGGAGTAAATTTAACAACTATAAAGTGAAATAAAGGGATAATTATAAAAAAAAAGTACAATGAGGTATTCACTTTTTACAAGTTGTAGCCCTCTTATTTGATAACTGCAAAAAAGTGCCCTGAATTTGTCTTTTTGTTGCACTTTGTGTAAATTAGTTTCAAAATGACGATTTTATCCTTGAAATTTTACATGGAAATGCAACAAAAAGACAAGTTCAAGGCACTTTTATTGCAATTATCAAAGAAGATGGTTATAACTTACAGAAAGTGAGGTACTTTTTTGCAATTATCCCTTAAATAAATTTACAATGTCAGTGTAGTTGTGTTTTAGTGAAGATTAAGGTAACACAGAGGGTTACCTGAATGAGGTAGTTATCCCTTCCCAATATCCCAAGAGCTAGGGGAATATGTTTTTTATTATCCGGATTCTAATTAAAAGGCTAATTTTTTCAAATTATTTAATTCTTAGATTAATACTGAATAATATGAGCTGTTTTCCAGCCCCAACCCAATTTGGCCTAAAAAACAGATTCCGAATGAGCTTGGTCACTAAAGTAGAAGTATCCCACTACCCTCAGTTGGCTATAAATAAGAGTGTTTACCATTGCATTTCCATCACCAAGAAAAACACAAGCTTAAGAACCAGTTCCTTACCGCTATGACTTCAGTTCAATGCTGCAGACCTGACCAGAACTGCCACCAAGCCCAGCACCAACAGCACCAGGGCTCATTTGGGCAGATGCTTGGCTCGATATTCAAGACTCAAGGTGCCCACAACCACAATGGCTCAACCACCACCTGCCAGACTCAGTGCTACTCCCAAACCCACCAGGGCCAGCCCATGAACCACAACCACTCAATGGGCAATCCAGCCAACTCTAATGGGTATGGCTATGGGAGAGGGCCCATGAGCCATGGAGTGGGAATGGGCCAAACTAGTGGTGGTCACCTCCATGCACCTCATGGTCAAGGTAATTGCCATGGCCATGGTGGCTCTGCTGCCTTCCATGGAAAGACACACAGGAAGAGAGGTCTGCTCAGGAGGCTCAAGGACAGCGTATCTGGTGATAGCAGCAGCAGCAGCGACAGTGAGAGTGATGACGAGTGCTGCAGGAAAAACAGGGCAAACAGGGTGAGTTTCTCTTTACTACTGAGATAAATTAACAAAGTTCCTTCACAATCATCAAATATATCTGTCTTAACGATGTCTTTTGGTGTCAATTTTCAGTGCTAAGAGAGCAACTATATATGGGATGTGAAGCCTAGTGATGAAGCAGCCTATCAATATATAATAAATAAGGAGTTCTAAGTATAAAACTTGAGCTACATGCATGGCTAATCGTGGATATGTAACGTCACATCTATGGCGTGTTCCATATATATGTAAAAGAAGCGCTTGGTGTGTTCTATGAATAAAATGGTTTGTCTGTTTCCCTCTAATATGTAATAACACAGCTTTCCTTTCATCAGTAAAGAAACACTTATTTGACATATGTTACGACCATACAATTACAAAAGAAATTTCAGTAAAAACAATAAATGTATGAAGAAAAGAATAACATGATTTATCATGTGCTAGAAAGACAACGATCCAAAATAATAAACAGGTTTATAGAAATGAAATTCACCTAAACAATGAAAAAGGGAAAAGAAGATATAAAACAAAACTCCTCTTCATAGCAGGAAGGAACAATGACATATCATACTTGAAAGAGAACAGTTCAATAATTGGAGCATTGCAACTACATTCGAAGTTTTACCGAGAACTTCTGTTGAATACTTGTCGGATTACAACAGTAAGACAATGGTATGATTCTCCAATGAGCTCACAAGATATGATTCTCAATGACAGCATGAATGTAATCATGTCGATCCCATTTAATGGGACTAGTAACCTCCTTAAACATATTTTTATATTTAAATACTCCTTGCCCTGCTATTATTTTCAACTACCCAAAAGCAATGGTCAGAAGAAAACAATTTCTACTATATATTCTTTTGCAAAAGTAATGTTCAAAGTTTCCCATAGTTGAAAACAACGAAGTTTCCGGAATCATTTTCATCTTTTCTAATAACTTTCTAGTACCAAAGAATAAACTCTTGAAAATCCATTCTAGTCAGCTAATCACACCCAAACCTTCAGACCCATCACAACACACAAGGCCAATTTATTAGTAAACATCATAATTTAAACCAACCATTTTCATCTCTCTATCATTTTCGGGAGGAATAAACTCTTAAGATCCATTCCCGTCAGTTAATCATATCCAAACCTTCATACCCATCACAACACACAAGGCCAATTTCTTAGTAAACATCATAATTTAAACCGACAATTTTCATCTTCTCCATCATTTTCCACAGGAATAAACTTTTAAAAATCCATTCACGTCAGCTAATCACACCCAAATCTTCATCCCCCACCACAAATCTCAACACCAAATTCTTAGTAAATAGCATAATTTAAACCACTATAAAGAGCACTTTACACATACGTCCACTAGACCAATACCACAAATTGACATGATTAATTGACATAGACGAACCTATACTATGAAACATGAACAAAATCACTTGAAAAGCGAAGGAGGGCATCGATGAAACAATCACTTGCGAAAACAAGTAAGCAATTGAGCAATTGAGAAAATACAGTAAATAGAGTTTCAGAGAAGATCTAATCAACAATCCAATCGTAGGAAGAAGAAGCACCAGCACAGAGAGGGAAGACCGTACCGCAGGTGATAAGTCCTCCGAGCCGTCCTCGCTCAGATTCATAGGCCTGCGATTCGGAGGGATTGAAGAAGAAGCCATTTCCATTTCAGATCCGGTGAGAGAAATTTGAAATCGAAAGCGATCTCTGTGAAGCCCTAATCACAGTACACTCACACTCCTCCATGAAAATCGATTTTGGCGCCAGATGGAAGAAACAAGACGTGTTGAATCTTTCACTACGCGCGTTCGCGCGCGTGAGATGAACTGCGAGTCTATGAGCCAAGTTAAGCCCATAGTTTGGGTGATGTGGGTTTATGATTATTGATATAGTTCGGACCTCACACCAACTACTCCTACTGCTATAGCCCATAGTTTTGCCTTGACCCAAAACTATGTGTAACATGGGCTTGTCCAATTTAGTAGTCACGGGTCAAGGCCCAATGCGAGCGGTCAGTTTTGTTTTTAAAATTAAGCACTAAAACATTATTTTTTACCCAACCATATGAAAGACAGAACAATAGAATTCAAAAAAAAAAAATTGAACATGAAACGAATTTTCTTATTAAATATATCGACATACACGAGAGATCCAAATAATTTATTCTTTCTCGACCTAGTCGGGTTTGTGTCTATAAACCGCGTTGATGCCTCGCGGGAGATTATGAAGCGCAAGAGAGGAGAACGCCAAGCTACCAAGGAGTTTCCCTGAAAAATAAGAAGGATGGAGTTCGGACAGGTTTCAAGCCCGAAGGAAGGTCACCCTTACCCCATCCGGAATTGTCTTCAATATGAGTGGTTGTCGAACTCCTGCTTATGTTGTGGCCGTATAGGCCATAGGGTACGATACTACCATGCCAACATACTTGGAATGGGACAGGAGGACCACCGATTCGATATGTCTCTACGATCTCTGTTGGGACACAATACTGAGGGCATGATGTGTGCGAACTGGGAAACCTTGAAGGAAGATCCAAGGGAGCGGCTGCTGGAGGCGCCGTCGAGGAGTCAAGTGTGCTGAACAGATCCACATGCAACTGGGCCACCACCGACCTTCTCGACTCAGGAGATTGACGACGATGACTTTCGTCTATTAGAGATTCATGACCTGGTTAAGGAATCCGTCAAAAGAAGGGCTCTAATGGGCGAGTGGGCACATCCAGATGGGATGAAAGAGGAGCCAAGGTCACAAAGATCCACGACCTGGCTAACGCGAGTCAGGAAGGCCAAAGGAGCGTGCAGGGGGGACATCACTCACCTCTTCCTCTATATCCCACTCCCCTACTATGTTCTTGGTCGTCCACCATACTACCCCAACAACCCTCGCTTACATCAACGGCGACTAGGGAACTACTAGCACAAAAATGGAAGGACATACCGGCCAGTCCAACGAGTTAGGCCAACCCCACAAAGATAAAGGGGTGAAAAACCTATGCAAGGGAGACTTCCAAAAAGGCCCACACCTTAAAGACCCATAAGAAGTAGGGTTGAGAAGGTCGTAACCGACCAAGGATACCCAAGAGGACCCTGAGGGGTGCTCCTTCCAATCGATGACTGCAGTCTCACCAAGAGATATGAGGCCCCAAGCGGGATGTGGGATATTGGCTGGAGGTTGTCCTACATCATCTTTGGACGGATAGCTTCACCCATTCTTCACGGGACGGAACATCCCTTATCGTTCCAGAGAACAAAGACAACCATAGGAAATTGAAACGAACTCCACTGCACCTGTTACAAGACCAAAATGCTTGTTATGCACATTTGAGTTACTAGATGCCTTTTCTTATATTTACTTTTTTCATTTATGATGAATCTATAATGGAAAGTAGATATATTCTACGGGTCAGGAACACCGATATACTTGATTCAATGTGAGAGTTTCGTACTATAATTTGGAGCTCATGAAATAGTTATCATATCTATGTAATAAGTGTTTTGACATCATCTTCCAATAGTTACTTAATTACTTTGCCACTTTCAAAATACAAGTTTTAAAGGCTCAAGTCGGTGAAAATTTATTCGGTTTTAAGTTTTGATCGGAACAGAATAACCCGTGTAAGACGTATCTTGTTTGTAATTAGTTGTCACTATAAATATTAAAAGAAACACTAAAAGAATAAATCTAATTATATTATGTAAAATGCGCAATTACTTTAAAAATCTGATTGGATCTCTTGTACCAAATGTGACTTTCCTTAAAACCTAGCTCGTATTCATAATAATAAATTTAGTATTTTGTCGGACTCAACTCAATCGTTAAATGTGTCCTACCATTATGTTGAATCTGATTCGAATGCGATTAGAACTAATGAGTTCATTACGAAATCTAAATCAAATTCGATCATAATAAATTTTGGTTCCGTTATAACTCGACTAGTTTATTTTTTAGTGAAAGGAACAACCTATTCATAATATGAGATTACACATGATGAGGAATAAGTGAAGGGTAGTACATCCGAAGACAAACTACAATTAATCCTTCAAAAGAACCCAAGGTAAAGGCGGATTTTTGAGTGATCAAACACTTTGTTTTGACATTTAAAAGACTGGAGAATCCAAAAAACATGAACAGAAAATTAAGACACATACGACAAGACTCAAAATTACTACATAAACTTAATCTAAAAACCATATATGGCTCGACCTGAGTCCACTCATCATAGTCTGAAAATTTGTGGATCCGCCAACCGGGATCACTAGGTGTCGGGGAGACGCGCGTGGTGTGGGAGGGATCACGGGACATGATAGAGGGACCCCATAATAGGGCGGACTGTCAGTCCTCCAACGCAACTCAGAGTTGGGCGGTCACATTGGACCTGACGAGGCTGCATATCAAACATCGTGAGTTATCTAATTGTTTGTGCCAACGAGAGCCTCTCCCGCTGTGATCATGTGTTTGCTCCTAGCGTGAGAGGCTATCACGGAGAGGGCGATGACCACCGCGACAGGGAGGCACGGATCGTCGCGGAGTTGACATCATCCTTCCGATGCAACAACGTCGCGCTATGAAGATGCGGAGAAGAACAACACGAAGGTTGCAAAGACGAGACTCACGAGCAATCTCTTAGCGATGGAGTCTTGCACAATGACGACATCATGAACAAAGTTTGTTAAACGTCCCCTGCTTTAAATTGAATCCAGTTATAACAAAATGTAATAAAATCTGTAACGAATGGAGTTTAAACACCTCGTTAAAGAAATGACTCGTTTACAATCCTATTAATGAGATGCAAATCGAAGAACTAAATCATTCTAACTCCATGTAACTTTAGAAACCTCTAGATCAACCACTTCAATTATTTGTTCGTTTATTCGAACCTCATCATCACTACGTGTTTTTGCATGCGTACTATTATTACGTGGCATAAATTAGGACCGGTCTTAGAGACCCATCAACGAGATTGATACTCAAATCAAATATATATGCATAGAACTATGTAGGTCGACTAGAAAGCAACAACCACGTACTCTTAGCGGATCAGAGGAATGTCAACGAAATAGAATCATACATACACTTGCTCTCACGTTTCGCAGACACATGCACATTGGTGATAAGGTTTAAAAGATGCCTAATCTTCTTTATTCGATTGAAATAATTGCAATAACACGCCTTGTCAAGCCTCTTAAGGGCCAATCCCTTTTTCTCAATGCTCACTCTACTCCACTTGGTGTCTAGACCCAATTGGTTGTTTTTATCTTGTTACTGTTGGAGATATGATTTCACAGGAGGATTCGAGTCCATGTCCATGTTAGATTAGATTACCAATGTAATATCGTGATTTGATAGTATTTCACTGGCATGCCGACACGAAAGGCTCATATGTTATTCTTGTGTTAATGTTAAAGTGTATGTCAGTACATCGAAAATATGGGCTATCAGTCCATTTGATAAGTATATTGATGTTTCTGCCTACCAACTTGAACTTTTTTGTTAGATCGGGCTTTCACGTGATATTAGAATTGATTTGGGCATGTGTTGAGGAATCTCTCTTCAATGCCCCAATTTATAGATAATTATGTGTTTCGTCAACGATCACGTTGTCTGCATGTGCATGAGAATGTCTATTGAGTGATCCCGGAAGATAGGGATACACGTAAGCATGGTTATGTTTATTGTTGATGAAATACGATCGAGGAAATTGTTAGAATGTAACTAGTTGAGTCTTCAACTATCAACTTCAGTTTTCATTTGAGTTGGTCTTCTGATATGATATCTGAGCTTGATTCCGTACGGACATGGGTTCAAATCTCACTCTCTACAAAAACAAATAATTTATTATCAAAAAATCAAATTTGTCCCGCTATCAAATTTGTTGATTACTTGATAAATTGCAATTAATAAAATGAACTTTAAAGAAAATATGATTATTTTATAATCAAAAGCTCGTAAAAACCATGAGCCGTTGGATCCACTGATGTCAAAAAATTCTTGTTTCGCATCGCGGATTTAGTTCTCCCTATTACTGATCAATATGATCACCGATTTCAACCCTAAACGAAAAATCAGAACTCAGTTTTTCGTATGTGCAACATTAAGATCATCGTTCCTAAAAACACCCATCTGACAATTTTCAGATCATCGAACGGGTTCAAGGCAAACTCAACCATCCCACGTGCAATAATCTATGTTTGGCAACTCGAAGATGATGCTATGCATCTCATACGTTGACGAATTACAAGATAAAAGAAAAAAGTAAGATTTGGAGGCCCTACTATATTCTTGTCGCTTAGGCTATAAAAATGAGCTACGAGCAAGTAATATTTTCTCAAGAGCTAGAGAACAAAAGCTCCAAGTCATTTGATACAACTACAAGGCTAGGTTGCTCCCCCTCCCACTTCAATGGCATGCATTGCTCACTCTCCCTCAAGGGCTTCCGATTTTGCGTTGCGCAAAGACGGAGGCTCGGCGGGGAGAGTGGATAATCGCACGTCATGTTTCTTTTACCGAGGATTCGTGAGCGTTAAGGACGAGGCATGTGCAACAACGTGTTATCGCTGATTACCACACGTATCGGGTTTGAAACTACTAGCCTTATCCATAACTTAAGAGGTTATTTTCATTTTGCATACAACTCGTATTTTTTTGTTTCTTTGGCAAGACTAATATTGTAGTGATTCCAATCAGAGCATCTGTTTATTTTTACAAGAGGGGTCAGTGTGTTCATCATGATAAGTTGTTGTTATTTTATTTGTTTGTTTATTTTGTAAATCTATTAATACGTCTAAATGTCTCATTAAAATTGTATATCAAATCAATTTTATATATTTTATATATATATTTTTTAAAAATCTCCTCTTAATTTTCTTGTTTTTTGTGCTTCCAAATGGGAGGAAAATTAGAAAAAGAATTTAAAATTTTAGATTTTTTGTTGTTAATTATTTTTTAAAATTTAGTATCTTGTAAAAATAATATCTTGAGATAAATTTATAAAAAAAAACAGCTCTTTGAAGTAATTAAAAAATACACAACTTAACAAAAATTAAATACATGTTCAAGAAGTTGTGTCAGGCCTCCTCTCTCGAGAACCCTAAAGGCCACCCCAACAAATGGTGTCCTTTCTTTTCTACGTTCACATTGCTTCTTTATCTATAGTTATATCACATAATTAATGTACCATGCATGTTGGAGTTTATTGTGTCATGTCTTCAGAAATTAAAGTTTCAGCTGTGCTCGCTGCAATTTCGAACCGGCGCAAGGACACGATACACCACAATGAAGGACCATGATGCTTGATGTTGGCCTTCCGATGACCCTCTGGCGGTAGATTTGGGAATGGACGCCCAAAGACAAGTGCCCCAAGACATATATGAACCTAAATCTGGCAAGGGTCATTGGCGCTAGATAGCGCGAGACGGGTGTTGGGGTGGAGTCGATGGGAGAGACTGGAGGAGGTTGAGGCGTCTCCAAGCATTAAATTGACGGCCCATAAGAAACATGAAAGCCCAATTACCCAAGGCGATGCCTGCAAAACAGTCTCGTCATAAGGTATGAGACATTTGGATTGGTATAAGACAATGAGTTGGAGGATTATCCTATATCGATATCAACCAGTCTTCTCTAGTCATCCTCTGCATGGAGAGGCATCCTTGAGTATATCCACCGTCACTCTCATCGTAGCCCATTCAACTTTTATGTACAAAATATGGAATGACTCGAATCTTGGTTTATTGTATTCATTTATATGTCAAAGTTAGTCTTTTGATCGCCTATGAAATGAAAAGATATTTAATTTTACGACTTCAAGGTCCTCTCCATTAAAACACGTTCGAAGTTCTTGCGTTATCGTTGTAAAGCTAAGAGAGCTCTCTCTTTTCGTACTCAAATCACCTAAAAAGGATTATGATTTAATGTCATATAAACACGCTACAAAAATGATCAAATTCAGATGCTCACAATAATGAAGATGATGCTTGTTGGGCTGTGCAATGCAACTAGATAGGCCATCATTATTGTCCACACAGAAAAAGTTACTAAATTATCTACTATATATGCATGCCAAGCAATTATAAAGAATTGTTTAGTATGTAATAATTCAAAAGTGATAAGAAATCATTGAGAGTCTCCAAATTGCCTATTATTATTTTTTATTATCAACAAATATTTTATAAAAACTTCATTTTCCAGACTAGAAAGGACCATACCAAATATAATATGAAATGTCACGTTTTCTATTTACTAAAGAATATTCGAAACAAATCCAAACTAAAGAAGGGACGAAACCCAAAATATGAGCCCAACAAAAAGTTGACCCCAAGTCACCTTGTGACCAACAACCACCTCGAGAATCATGAAAGTCACCCACAAATCGAACAAGCCACCATGAGTTAACATCATAGACTAAGAGCATGTACAACGGATCGGTTCGGAATGAGTCCCAAGTCTAGTGAGCCGTAAAACTCGAGCCGATCCATTGTGGGACGTTGATTTCGCGGCTCGCAAGCGAGTTGCG
>JAYMTN010001813.1:0-12075 GCA_036897425.1 Erodium trifolium
TGTTTGGCGGTTTTTTTGACAGCCTCTTTTTTTTTTTTTTTTTTGCCACCATAAATATATTTGTAGGGTTTAAGAAACCTTTGTTCTTTGCTTGGTTGGTAGGTTTAGTTATTTATACCACTGAAGAAGAAGCTCCTCAACAATAGAATGATAATAAACTATGGCAATGCACATTTAAGTATGGTTCAATTCATGTTTTTGCACCAAAACAAACGGCAACACCTTACACTTACCAAATGAGAAAAGGTAAGGACTATGAATATGATTGGGATATGTACATTTGTATCATCTGACTGGAGTTCACCAAGAAGTCAGACCGGCTTGCATTCACCGGAGCAGCAAAATGTGCAGGGATCCTCTGGAATCTCCGGTCACGTGCAATACAATCTATCCAATCCCTGACCTGGGGTTTTAAATTTCACATCCAGTTCAATATGTGCCTTCCGGGAAGATTACATAAGGGATAATTTCAAAAAAAAGTATCATGGGGTATTCACGTTTTGCAAACTATAGCCCTCTTCTCTAATAATTGTAAAAAATGGCGCTGAACTTGCCTTTTGTATGAAACTGATTCAGAAGGATGATTTTATCCTTCAAATAATAGTAGGTAAGAACAAAAAATCAAGAATTTCTCTCCTTAATTTTCTTGCTCTACTGTCAGTAGAGGAAGAAAAATAAGGGAGGTAAAAATTCTTGATTTTTACTTCTTTTTTTTAAAAAATTTAAAATATAAAATCGTTATTTTAAAACAAATTTACTCACAGTACAACCAAAAGTTAAGTTCGGTGTTCTTTTTGCAATTATCAAAAAACAAGACTATAATTTAGAGAAAATGAAAACCTATTAGCATTTTTTTTTTTGCCTTTATCCCTTTAATCAATAAAGCTTTGTATTACTAATACTGGTTTATTATTACCTTCTCAGGAACTTTGCTAAAGACCAATGTCTTTATAATTGGAGAAACAATAAGCTTTTGAGACATTTGAGCAAAGCTAGCATTAGGTTTCAACAAGTTTGATGGGCCAAGAAACAAGTTTGCGGTGCCTACACTCCTATGGAAAAGTCCTCCACAAAGCCCAATACACCTCCACTCCACCACCAACATCTACCTTAGATCATGAGGACCACCAAACATAATTAAAGCTGACCTGAATCAATCACATCCTCAGCTTCCTGATTCCGATTGAACTCAATCTCAAAATCACGCTGGGTATCACATACGGCCGGGAGGCTCTACTCCTGACTGTCCTTTGAGTCATCAAGAAATTCTATGGGTTGAGCCGTGAAAGGAACAACAAACTGTGACATAGCACCTATCATAAATCTAATTGGAAATCGTAAGGTCGCGGCCTGGCCGTGAAGGCCGGAATGATCAGATCAACGCCAAATCCCTACGGAACGGTCGACTGGGGGCTGGGCAGGAGGGGATGTTATCTAGGTGCGCCCTGTTGACTAACACCTCAGCACGAGTGTCTCCCAACCGCACCGGTAACAACAAACTATGAAAGGAGACATCTAAAGTGTGAACAAGGGCTATGGACCTAGTCATCTGGCCCGAAGCAAGAGATGACGGATGAATCACAATCGGAAAACCATCCCTTCCCACAACACAAACCATGTTGTCCTCACACCATCGATAGGGGGTAATCCTATGATGTCAACCCACAATAGACTCCCATCAGAAAGAACCTTGTCCAAACAATCAGTAACCGTGAAGAACCAAGGTTGTAGACTAGCCCAATCGCCAGAGGAAAGGGCCTCCCAAGTCGGAAGATCAACACAACCTATGTTGGAACATGAACCCAGGTCAAGCAGCTCTATACCAGTGATGCCAGATCTTTCCATAGTAACTACCAAGGAGGATGGGGATGATGAGGTCGCGACCACCACGAGGACACGAGATTAGTTCGCCTTACCAGATCGGGGCTAGGCATATGGAGACTAACATCCTCCAACAACGCAAGGGAGGATACTTCTCGACGGAAGAAATCCCCCTCATCGGGTCTTCCCTCTAGGGGGGCTACACTCAAAAGCTGAGTTAACCTAAGTAGGAACTTTTTCATGCACAACAACCAACATAGAAAACCTCGAAATTAGGCTTTCCAACATTAAGAACCACATAGGGAGCAGACAAGGGAAATAAACTAGTCGACATAGTAATAGGAGAAAGCCCAACGCGTCTATCCAATTCAACCATTAATTTGTGTGTGCCCCACACAAACCCATTCAAAAACGTGACAATTTTGAGTAAAATAGAGTAAAGAGAATAGTAAATAAAGGCATAGGACTTACCTCGCGAAGTGAAGCGAAGAGAGAAGCCAATTCCATAAGGGCTTTCGACTTTGCTGAAAAGGCCCCATTAGTTGCACTTTCGAGGTGGACTTTGGAAAATTAGAAACAAATGCCGGAAACCCACCATCCTGCCTTTTAACAGCCATCTTGCGAGTCTTGATTTCCGCCTTCTTTGACCTCCTGCTCTGAACTACAGTCCAACCTTTCGCCTCCTCTATAATGACCACCTCTCTCGCTTCGAGTAAAGAGGCAAGTTCAGGGTGAACATTACCTTGTATGAGAGCTCGATAACCAGTGCCCTCACTGGTCATGATTAGGCGTTGGGTGCCAACAAAACCCTGTTGCCCCACCCCGACTCGCTCATCGGGTTTGAGAGCAATCAGCCCGACCGAGACCCCTCCTTCTTTATTGACTCTCGGACAACCATAAGGGACTTCACCATTAGCAAACTTCATGAAAGAGGTCCACGAGAGCTTCGCTGCATTCAATGATGTAGGAAGAGTTCCACGGGAGCAAGCTTCATTCAATTGTGACCTACATTGAAGGATGTATATACATTGTTATTCTTCACGAAAGAGCTTGTAACACCTCATACAACTGACTGTCAGGCTTCAGAAGAGACGAGACCCAAAACGCACCGTTCGCTTAAGTGAGGAGAAGAGCTGAGCTGGCAAGGGAACACGCTGGCTGCTGAGGTGGAGAGTCTGTTACGAGTTGTTAGAGGTTAGTTACAGAGTAGCCAATAAGGGTAGGCCATGTGGCCAAGTCAAAGTCTATAAGAGTCAAGTAGGCAGGTCACTGTTCATCTTTTTCGTTGTACTGAGTCTGTAAGCGAGAGCTTGAGAGAGAGAGAGCTTGGCCAAAACGCTAGAGCCTTCTGTAAGCTTCTTCGATTCAGTAAACGGGGGTTCCATTCTTAACACTGGCCCATAAAGTAAACCCATCTTGCATTAATTAGAGCGTGATTGACGGCTTACCTTCCATCTGATGGTTGGTGCGGTTGTAGAGGATTGTTTCTGGCCGGACTTGCTCCGACCGGGATGGTCGTGCGGATGTCTGACAGGCTCCACTCCACCTTCTTTTGCCACCAATATTTATACCTTCCAACTGTTTCTATTTTTGCCACCAATATTTATTCCTTCCAACTGTTTCTAGACATTCTATGTTTTTGTAGGGTTTAAGAAACCTTTGTTCCTTAGGTTTAGTTATTGATACCAACATAGTACCTGTAATGAAGAAGCTTCTTTCCAAAAGATCAACAATAGAATATACTAATGGACTCATAAAAACACTCAAGATAATAAAATATGGCAATGCTCATTCAAGTATGGTTCAATTCATGTTTTGCACCAAAAAGGCAAACACCTTACACTTGCTATACACCAAAATTCTGTTCCTTCCCACAAGTGGAAAAGATAAGGAAAAGGTTAGGACTGAATATGGTTGGGACATGCATGTACATTTGTATCATCTTTTGCGACCAGAGACAGTCTTCTTCACTGCTCCGACGGAGACTAGAAACTGGTCGAGAGATGATAAGGTCTTCATGTCGTCTGGAGGGAAGTAGCTCGCTGCCTTACCCATGAGCGAGGAGAAGAGCAGAGAGAGAGAAGGCCGAGCAACATAACGTTCACCAAGAAGTTCATCCAGGAATGCAAATGCAGCTAAGAAATCAGACCGGCTTGCATTTCCCGGGGCAGCAAAATGTGAAGGGATGATACTCTTTAATGTCCAGCCATGTACAATACCATCGATCCAATCCCTGACCTGGGGTTTTAAATTTCATGCCCGGTTCAGTATGTGCCTTCTGGGAAGATCAAATCAAGGGATACTAGCAAAAAAGTACCCGAAGGTATTCACTTTTTTGCAGAACTTTCCCTTCTGCAAAACTGTGTAAATTTGTTTCAAAATGACGATTTTACCCTACTAAAAAAATAGTAGGTAAGAACAAAAAAATCAAGAATTTTCATCTCTCTTAATTTCCTTCCTCGTACTTCCAAAAAAAACTAAGGGAGGTCAAAATTCTTGACTTTTTGTTTTTACTCGTTATTTTTAAATTTAAAATCTCATGGCTGGAGTCGTCATTTCAAAACAAATTTACACAAAGTGCGACCAAAAGGTAAGTTCGGTGCACTTTTTGCAATTATCAAAGTAGAGGGCTACAATTTGCAAAAAGTGAAAACCTACTAGCACTTTTTTGCATCTATCCCTTGAATCAATAAAGCTTTGTATCACTGGTTTATTACCTTCTCAGGAACTTTGCTGAAGACCAATGTCTTCACAATTGGAGAAACAATAAGCTTTTGAGACATTTGAGCAAAGCTAGCATTAGGTTCCAACAAGTTTGATGGGCCAAGAAACAGAATTTGCAGAACCATTCTTTCCCACCCTGCAACAAGAAATTCAACACAAAACTACTCTTTGATTCCACATTAAATGAAATCAAGTGTTGGGATTTGGAATAAGAAGCTAACCCTTTTGACGGTTCATCTGGTTGTCAACAACTGGTTCGTCCGAGACTTCCTTTCCTTTGCTAAGAATCTTCACAGCAAGCCCATTCTTAGCTGATGCCAATAAGGATTCATTGCTAATGCATGCAGGAGGCTGTTTTGGAACAAAAATTACGGCATCTGTTACAAGCAGTGTTCTCGAGCGCTTATGGTAGAAAGCAACTTCCACGTAGGGCCCAATTCCTGAAATAGCACATAAAAATTAGTTTGCTTTATAGACTAATACATTCAAGTTTAGGGTTAATTGCATATAGTTATTGTGTACTACACGTCTTTTACACATAACAATTTTAAAATGTAATTTACAGCTAACTAAACTTTCAAAACAAAATTGCAGATAGGTCTTTTCCATCAGAAAATGAAAAAAATGCCCTTGACCCTAATCTTAAAAAAGACTTCATAACCACCAAAAACATTTTTATTAGATGTAGAAAACGACTGAGTAGATGTAAAAAGACTCCTTCAATGATAAAACTATTAATATTAAAGAAGAAAAAATGGTATTTTTTTGAGATTAGGGTCCAGGGAGTTTTCATAATTTTGTGGCAAAAAAAGACTACAAATTATTTTGAAAGTTCAGATAGCAGTAAATAGTGTTTTAAAGTTGGGGATAGTTATGTACAAAAACGCATAGTACACTACCTATCTACAATTAATCCTAAAGTTTTGAGTTAATGCACACAAAACTTATATTTACCAACTTCTGGTGAGCTGAGAACTTTTTGTTCAATATCATCAGCCCATGGGGTAGACAAGTCAGCATCTTCCAATGTTTTGGCACGAAAGATCCCGAAAAATTCAAGTGGCAGATTCAAAGGCCAACTCCATTGTCTTGGTGCCACCCATACCTGAGCCCGAGGGAACTTTCTCGAAAATGGGCCGACAAATATTTTGTGCTCATAAGCAAATGTAGGCAGTACGATATATTCCACAGGAGCCCCCAACTCCTTTATAAGCTGGTATGACAAAGAAAGACAACTTGTGAATAAGGCATCAAAAGTGACAAGTTCATGATAATGCAAGATACGAGGATTTCCAAGGAGATTGAGGACTAGGCTTGTGTACACCAATCAATATCAGAAAACAAGAACAAGTAATGAGATTAATATAAGTATAAGTTTAGTGTGAATCGGAACCTGAATACACTCCTTGGTTGGAGCAATAGGAGCATGGACCCATAACCCTCCAGATTTGAGTTTAATGACTGTCATGCGGATGTTTGTTGAGACACTGCTGAACCCTAATGCTTGTTCTTGTTCGAATAGCCATATGCTTCCTTTCACAGCCTATAGCAACCACAGAACGATTAAAGTAATCTTTCGTATCAACATACATTCAACCTATGTCCATCCTCTATGCATACAGATTGATCATAACACCATGGAAACACAAATATCTTGAATCATAAAAAGACACATCAACAGTGCATGTCTTGTTTCCTTTTTCACTACAGTGATCCATAACGATCTTCTAAGATCACGATTCATGAACAAAGCATGGATAATCAAGAAATTTGCAACAAGAAACACTCAATTACTTATCAAATCCGGAACAAATCAAACCCAAAAAAACTACTTGGAGAAAGGGGGCTTAAAAATGAAGAGACAGACCTCAGTCCTGATAGTGCGCCTGTTGAGAAAAGGGCCAAGAGGGAATGGAAAGCCTGTGAAATTGAGATAAAAGCTGCTTCCTTTATCGCTGCTGGTAGAGGTTGCTGAGCTATTCTTCGTGCTCGCTGAAGCAACCACTAGATTGATACGACCTCGTCGTTTCTGGTTTCTGGGTTTCACCTGTAAAGACAGGCCCTTCAAAGACCCACAAAGATAATCTGGATTCGGGTCTCTGAGACGAATTGGGTTCTGCAAAAAACTCGATTTTGGGTAGGAAATCGCAGCTGTGGTGGCAACCATTGCTCGAAGGTTCTTTGCTTGCTTGTTCCTTTCCTTTCAGAGTTTTTTTTTTTTTTTTTTTTTTTTTTCTGTTAGCAGAAGCTTAAGTTGCAAAATTGCAGGCTAGCTTTTGGACACGTGGAGGATCTCTGGGATTCTATTCTCCTACATAGATTTTTAGTGGATAACATATTTTTGATATATCCCATGATTTATTGTGGATGACAAGGAAAAGATATAATACTATATTGTTCATAAAAATGTATAAGAGCTTGCCACAAGTTCATAACTCAATCAGCAGCAGCCAGAGCAACATAGTCTTTGCAATTTATTGACAAGTCAACACCATTGTGATGATTGGAAACTCTTAAACTTGAAAATTGACAATTCATTCATATAACGATTTATAATTACACTTAATTACAAGAATAATACACTTATTTACAAGAATAAATATATTTTGAATATCATATCTGAACACAAAACTAACCATGTTTTTTTGCATTTTCTAGTCAAAAATCAAATATTACAAAGCTTGAATCAATCAAACAACTGGAAAACCAAATTGCAAAATCCCATATAATCCATGCTCTTCTTTTTTCCTGATAGTCTTGCTAGTGACTTCAACTTCATCACAGCAAATAACAATAGAGCAAATGAATGAGAGTCTATGTCCAGCATTTAACATAGAACTGACAAAAAAAGAACATATTTAAGGATGATAGCTCAGCACAAACAAGAACATGAGCTTTTCAGAAACAGCCCCATACCATGTATCTTCTTCACCAGAACACTCTAACAAGTGCTGTGTTACCAATCACCAATAATATTCTTTTCTAGACTGAGAAGTTGCTGACCATGAAAGAGCCACATGACCATCACACTAAGCAGCTACATATCCATACCAGATGAACTGCAACAGCTATGGAAGCTGAGAAGTCGACAAATTACAAGGTTGATGAAATGCAGAGACATAGTTACCATGTTGTACCACAGAGTGTATTATGTGATAATTTCTCTGACAAGCCAATCCAAACTAGGATATGCAAAGTACAATATGAGAAACGAAGGCAGAGCAAACAAAACAGTGATCAGTAAGTAGAGGGCCAAGATGGCTGCACTGGCAGGTATTGCATATAAGATGATGAGAAGAAAGATGAGAACCAGTGGGAACTTGGCTGTCAAGTGAACAAAGAAAACCAGAGATTTGCGCAGAGAAGAGTGTATCCTCTCCACAGTGAGGTAGTTTTGGACAAGATTATGGCCATCGTTCGACCCAACTGGCTCAGGCTGATGCACACGCTGTCCCCTTCTAAGATGGATGTGGCCCACTTGACTTCCAGTGGGGACACTACCATTTGATGACCAAGAAGGTTGACTATCTTCAGTGTAAGTGGAGTGAGACTTCGATCTATCACCATTCATGCTCTCAACCATCCAGAGTACAAAGTAGTTTTTTCTTGGAAATCTGAGGTTGCCCTTGTAGACAAGACGCAATGATAAGAGATTGCACCAAGGGCAGGAGATGAAGAGTGGTAGTTGAATTGGCAGGGAGGGAAATTTCACAACAGCCCATTGAAGTCCTAAGATGCAATTCTTACATAGTGTATGGCCACACCATAAAACATAAGGTATGTTTTCCACAATGTTGAAAGACTCCCAGCAAATTGGACACTCCAGACCTTCCTCTCTGCTGGCTATGGAAGATACTTCATCATCCGAACATTCTGAAGAAGCATGAGTGTGCTTTAGAGGATCATTTTTCAATCCAACACTCCCAGCAACACAATTGGATGCAAAATTCCACATCTCTGTAAATAAAGTGACTGTAGACTAAAACTCAAGGTGTGACCTAACAAGTCTTGGAAATCTTTCCTTCCACATAGCAGTGATAAAAAATGTCAACCTAAAAAGAAATATAAAACAGGGTAAGGGAGCAAATCATGTAAAAAAAATTGAATCTAGTTTGCTAATGTACATTTTTAAAGGATTTTAAGTATCTGGTGTAATAACCAAATACTTAATGAAATTAAGATGATTCTTGACTTTATTTCAGATCGAATAGTAACACACGAATATATGATCATTTATTATACATAGAAGCAAGAGAATTCTTAAGTGAAAAGAGAGAGGTTGCAGTTACTGACAACAGAGCAAATTCAGGCTCAGCCATAATTATAAAGCATGGATGAACTGAGCTACAGTCTCGATATTGTACCAGTTAAGTGCATACAAGAGATTCAAGTACGTATTCTTATTCACTTAATAACCAAAAGTATGCATCTCAATTATTTAGGGATGTATTGTACAGAGGTTCATCTCCCCTAACATGAAAGAGAAAAGACTAAGATGATGGGATAAAAGTTTAACCATACAGAATCAATGCCACACTATCTTAACATATATGAAGTTATGAACCAACCAGACATGTTAGAGAAAATGTGTAGGTACTTATTGCAGTATTCCGTATCCGAGAGTTCATTCAAAAAGAAAGAAATATTCGCTTATCTAAAAAGGGAATTCCAATCTAAACCAAACAGCACTATTGTTTGCACTACAGGAGTAACGTGCCCAAATTATGTTCAAATGAAGATACCGGCACAAAATAACAAATTTGAGCAAGTAGCAGTCAAGCTCCTTGAGACTGACTTAGATCGAAATTGACCAACATGAAAAAAATTTAAACAAATTTTCCAAATCATTTTATATTGAGAAACTGATAATTTCAGACAAAAGTAACACTATAGGTCTAACACTTACAATTTTCTTTGCACTCCTTAGCAACAGGAAGGTCAAATCCAAAGGAAAACCTTTGAACATTAATTGCCAAACAGCCCAAACCTAACAAAACCTACACTCGAGGCACAATTCAACTCATTTGCACATGTCACCGTTACAGGGCCTACTCACATGTTTAAGGCCTAACTATCAACCTTCACTAACTGATAATTGCCACAAAACTAATCACCCTCTCAGTCCAAAACTCAGCTCAAGTCTCGACATCTTAAATTTCATATCCACTTCAGAAAGTATATCATAAATTCATAATAGAGTAAAATAAAACTATTCCCTCTAAAGAATGTAAGCTAGCCAAGGCGATATCCTAATCCAAAAATATGCTCAATACCCTTTTCAAACACTCAAGTCCCTCTGAGAGAATGAAAAAGGGATTACAAGCATATCAAATGAGCAAATCTCTCATGAAAATCAGTGTCAGTGAAATGGTACTTTCCAATACCATACATACTTGAGCAGTGCCCAAATCCACTGCATATCCCAGTTTCTACAGGGTTCTAGAAAACTTTCATCCAGATCCCATTTACCCAAAACTACCCACTGAATGATACATCAAGAGACGTGAGAAAAATTCAACCTTTCGTCCAAGCAAACACACACGCAGATGGTAGATGCCAAGCATCCAAGCAAAACAAAACCTAAATTAAAATTGGGGCAAAACCCACCATAAAATCAGAGAAACAAATCGATCCAAGCAGACAGAAGATACAGCAACCATAACGGAAATAGAAATTGCGTCGATTAATGAATCACAGCGAGACTGAGAGAGAGCTGAGAACCGATCTTACCGATTTAATTCGAGAAAAGTAGGGTTGGGAGAAGGATCTTCACTGTCAGTTTCTATCTTGTGGAACGGAGAGAGAGAGAGTTACAGAGATGGATGGAGGCTTGTGTTGTGAGGCTATACGCTAAGCTTCAGCTCCAAGTGGCAACGAACGACTAGAACCGAACGGTACGTTTTGAAGCTTCACGTTTTCATGGCTATGCAACGAGACGACCTTGTGTCATGATCTTAAACGAAGATGGGCCTTATGTCAGGATCTTCTGTTGGGTTTGGGCTTCAGGATGGTTCGAAGCAAGGAAATGGGCATACCGTTCCTCAACCCGCCAAGCCCAAATACGACTCCTCGCCCAAGCCCGGACCCCACAACGTCCCTTATCAACATCCGACAACAAATGGCCCGACAGGAAGTGAAGTCCCGCATCCCAACCGGGAGCCTATCTGGCCAACGGAAATTACTTCCGGGATCATCGTCGTCGGAAAGGGTTGTGTTCCAATTGCCTCGCTAAGTATACAAATGAACATTGACTAACGTGTCTATACAATCAACTTTATATGTTCAACCAACCAGATGATGAAGAGAAAGACGAATGACTCGAAGCAATTGAGCAAGAGTAGAGTGATATTTTAAGTGTTCTTTGAATTTTTCTTCTCTCAATCCTAAATCCCCTTGCCTCAACCTGCCGTCGCGCTCTCTTCTTTTTTCTGTCGGTGATGCTCTTGGTCTCCACGGTTATGGACGTTGTTGGTGGTGACTTCCATTTCTCCTCTTTTCATCTTCTCTCCTCTCTCTTCTTGGTTCTCTTTTCTGTTCTCACCCTTTCCCACCTCTGGTCAACCGCAACCATCATGGTTGTCGTTTCAGTCTCTCCACCGATAGATCTAGTTATCATGGCTACAAATTTGCCCTCTTCGTCTCCCTCTTTAGGTTTCGTCTTATATCTTTCTTTACTTCGTCACCAGATCTATTGTATTCGCAGTCTTGTAATCAACCACTCAATTACATCTCATACATCCATTTATAAAATTGATAATTTGGATGGGTTCACACAACTTTTAGGATAAGAGTGTGTTTTTATTTGATTTCTTTTCACATGTATCATATAAAAATTTCTTACAATCCATTTGAAAAATATGTATAGTTTTATGCGATATTTTATAGTTATCCATACAAATCTGATGTGGGAGGACGACACTTTCAATTTCCTCTTTCTCCAACAAAGTTCTCCTTCCAATTCTCAGTACTTAATTTTCTTTTAAGTTTGTTCATTAATATTTGATTATCAAGTATTATTTCAATTGAAAAATATCAATATTTTGTATATTATTCCGACTTGTTCAATGAATTTATAAATTAATTGTAATCTAGTAAAAATAATGGAGTGCAATAATTGAGTTTGCCTTCATCACAACTGTGAAGGGAAGATCTTTTCTGCTGCAGCACTAGTGTTCCAACTTCCAAGTGATAAAGCTTCCATCAGTTTTGGAGTAGGAGACAAATAGGGGAAGGCCATGTTTGTTTCTCTTTTTCTTGCAAATTGGATTTCCGTATTGATTGGTTAAAGATTTGATCACGTACAAATCGATTTTTAGGTGTACATCGGTTATCACTCCATATTGATTAGTTAGAAATGGCCAAATAAAGAACTCTCCTCTAGTCGGTCTTTGTAAAATATAAAAAGATGAAATGCTTTCAATTGTATTACTCGACAAACTAAACTCCTTTATACAGGAGATTACAAGATTCTTAAAAGGAAATAAATAATACATGATTTTCTAATTTAATACCGAAATCAAATAAAACCAT
>JAYMTN010001814.1:0-12074 GCA_036897425.1 Erodium trifolium
AACCTCTTGGTTATAAATACCAAGAGAGTATTATGAATAAGTAGACTTGAATATTGAAGAAATAATTTCTGGTCTCTCTCTACAAGGTCTTTGAGCTCCCTTCCCTAACGAGCTCATAACTCGGTTCTATAACGTGATCCACCACGTAGGGACATAACAACACAGCAATCTAGGAAAGTTCATAAAGGGCTTCCAGAGCGCTTTAGAAAATATACTACCATCTCCACCAAAAAATTGGGACAAAGTAGAAGCAGCTGCACTAAACAAGGATCTGAGAACGTTATGGCTATGTGTAACATGCCTTTTTCAAAAAATGGGACCCATCTTCTTTAACTTAAGCTCGTTTTATCTTATTCTTTCCTTTCTCCTGTTTTGAGTATTACCAAGTTATCATGCCCATTTTATTCATGTATAGTACTGTTCATGTATAAAACCAATGTTTTATGCAATGTTGCAAACAACCTTCTATATTACCACATTCTTAGAAAGTAGAAGAAATAGGCTACTGGGAGAGTAAAGCATGTTATGGTCAATCTCTTATTATCCGTAACTGATGTACAACAAAACAAGAGTTAAGCAATTGATAAAACAAGATGGGGAATTAGCTCTTAAATTGACAACTTGTTTCTAATGTGTAAGGTATAAAATTTCGCCTATAGGATTGGCCTATAGTGGTCAATTGAGACCTCTCACCTCTTAAGAGGTCAGAGGTTCGAATCCTAGTGGGTACCTGGTTGGGGGCAGGTTAAGGTTAGAGAGATTTTATTTGCTATATTGAAACTTTATTGTAATAAGCTCTCTTAAGTCTTGATTAAAAATGGGATTAAATTTCTTTGATTATAGTTCTCGGTAATTATTGCTACTTGTTATGTATGGATAACCATTCTAAAAGGAAGTCACATTAGTTTAGGTTTGTTAAACTCACTTGAAAGGTGCCCCGTATAACCTTCAGTGGTCTGACCATTGATGAGGGAAGCTCAAAAACTATGTTTTCATCAAGTTCACTAGGAACGTATCCAGGAGCAACTGCTGCAGGACTTCGGACCAAGTCCTGGTCAGTAGCACGTTGAGTATCACTAGATTCCACAGGCACCTGCAAGTTATACTCAGTTGAAGACAACCTGGGATGATCTTCCCTACTCTGTTCTCTATCATCTATCGTGGCCTCTAAATTATCAAGTTCTCCCTGTTCATCCTCTTCATGTACCGTTTCCATTGAAATTGCTTCAGCTGCAAGAATAGGAGTGTCGGTGGGATTTATAACATTACCCAGACGTCGTTTAGCGTCAATGTCATCCTCATAATTCGCAGCAGCAGCAAAGTGATCAGACCCTGCATAATTCTTCCTAACAAGTAACCGCATCCTTGAAGTACTTTCCATAAGATCTAGCTTCCAGAAAACCTAAATATTCATGATAAAAGTAGAGAACACGATCACTTCATGCAAAACTAATTCCGTACTATAAAATAATATGGGAAATGTAATGTTGCCATTTGTCTAATAACATACACTATCAGATTTACACAACTGGTCTCCAAATGGGCCATAAAGGCATTTCATATCGATCAAGCGATGGATGAGTTTACGCCATGCACGAACTCCAGTAAATAAACGGTGGCGAGCTATAACATCAACTTGCACAAGCCTGTCATTCTGGTGCAAAAACAAAAGCTTGAGAAAATTCTAGTACCCAGGTAAAACAGAAATGACTGTGATGCAAGCAGTAATTTTACCTCTGACCGTTGCATGTTTCTTGCTAAAGCAAAACTTGCAACAAGGACTGCAATAAATTTATAAGATAAAGCATTAAAATCTTTTCCGTAGACTGATTTTGTATCGACAGGTTGCAAACATTCCATCCAAGCAACTGCCATGGCTTCAGAACAATTCCATCTTTTCACTCGCTCCATATCACCAGCATTTCTCCTCTGTGCAGATGTGGCCATTGCTACAGCACTCAAACCCCTTCCAGCACCAATCTTTGAGTTACGTTCAAGATCACGTGCAGCTGCCAAGGCTGCTGCTTTTGCGGAAGCCTTGTCCTTGGGCACAGCTGGTGATTGTTTGACCTCGAAAGGTTTTTGGAAGTTTGAAAATGTTTGAAGCCTATTCATTTTCCGTTCTAATATTGCTGTACCACGCTTATTCTGTGTTGTTGTAGCAGGAGCTGAGGCTTCCCCGCCTGAAGCGCCAGCAGCAATCATGGCCAATGCCATTGCAGCAGGTGGTGAAGCAAAGGCCGCTGCCCAATTTGGAGATATCATAGCAAGAGCTGCCTGAAACGTAAACCAAAAGTTACTGTTACTGCAGCAATATCAAGAAAACCACAAATTATTATAATTGTCAAATCTACAAAATGCCAAAATATTAACAGTGCCGGAAAAGTCAAGAGATGTAGTAAATAACATCAAATTAAACCGACTTAAATGGTCAATGAATAAAGTAAATAGGCAATAAAAGAACAGGTACAGTATACACAAACTAATTGATATCATGTAACTATTAAGAATCAAATAATGCATATGCATGTAAATGCAACTAGTGAAACAAAATCATTTAGCCTTTCCCAAACCATGTCGAAGCCGGCTGCATGCACTGTTTAGCAAAATGTTACGAGCCTTACGGGCCGGTACAAAGTGGCATACCAAAGGAAGAAAAGCCCACCAACAGTGGCCGATTAAGGGGGAAGTCGGTTCAGGGAAAAGTTTGGAACTATTAGTTTATTTCCTTTTTGTAATAGAAGTCCTTTATTTGGCTAAGTGGAATAGGAATACGAAATTTGGGTAGAGATTTACCAAGTACGGTAGTATTAGGACTTTGAGTTTTTGGGTAACCTCTTTGGCTATATATACCAAGAGAAAAGAATAAAATTAGGACGTTGAGAAAAATAATATATCTGGTTTGGCTAGGTTTAATTGAAGTGTAAGCTCTCTCTAACGAGCTTGTTACAGTCACAATTGCGAGAGAGAAGAATAAAGGCTCGCCATCGCGAAGCCGAAGCTTCAACTCAACTGCGTATTACGGTCCTATAACACGATCCCGTAGTCAGGGAACGAACACAAAAATAATTGTTACCTTCGCCCCACTACATCCTATATAGTGTTATATCATCTATTGTTTCTTTCTGCTCCATTTGAAAAATTTATAAAATATTATTGATGATTCTTGTCTTCTTACAATACAATGTGAACATCCTTTTATATATGAATTAACTCCATATTACATAGAAATACTAACGCTAAGCAACATATTGATAGGAAAACCTAATAGAATTAGGGTAGGAAATAAATTTAACTCTAACACGTCCGCTTCTGTGCAAGTCGAATAATGAGTCTTGCACGTGACTAAGAATAAATTTCAACTTCATGTTGTTGCATCACCACTGTGTTGTAGTTGCCGAAGAACTAAGATTTTTTTTCAACACTCCCCTTTACGTGTAGGACTGGATATCTACACGTGTACCATAGCAAAACTGGGCATCTGTATATGGGCCATAACAGTAATGGACGTCTACTTATGGGTTTAAAAATTAATATAAGGTGGAGGGGACAAATGGGACAATACCTACTAACGACTTTTCAAAGCCTAAGAAAATTTGGAACCATTGACTTATACCCTGATTTTACGAACCCACGATTCATCTTCAAGAAATTACATCACGTGGGAGCAAAACATCTTCACGCAAATCGTATAATGACAATGCGAATCAATTTCAAGCAACTACGTCGCATAACGACGGTACTATTTCCAGCAACCATTCTATTGAGGTAAGGAGGATCTGCTTCTTGCACTAGCTATAGCCTTCCCCAGCCCACTTTAAGTGGAAAAGCTCTAATTCCTTTATGTCGGCTAGGAAAAACTTAAATGAATTAGATAGACGAGAGTTCGATGGGCTTTGTTTAAAAAGCGAGGAAAAGGTGGCATTTTCGGGCCAGGGCTTAAAATAGATTTCAAGCAAGCACGATGATGGTACAAACCATGCTAATTTTACGGGCACGCATGAATGAGTTATGTTTAGGAAAATCACCAAAATCCTGATAAACACTAACTGGGATAAACAAGCTCTGATACCATGTTCAACTTTTAAAATAATATTAAGGATTCTTCTTTTTTCAATACAATGTGAGCATCCCTTTATACATGACTTAAGTTTATACTAAATAGGAAATACTAATGCTAATCAACGTAGAAATAGGAAAACCTGATAGGAATAGGAAATAAACTAACTCAATAATTATGCAAATAACTCGGTTTAGTCCACCAAACAGAACTCCCTTGCCTACTTAAATGCAACTGTTGAAAAACTACTCAAGCCTAATACATAAAATTGTGGGTATCTGTTTATAGGGAGTCATTGACATAAACAGTGCAAGAACCTATAGTTCAACATTTTTAACTATCTTTACGGGAATGGTTTGATAATTATCAAACATTTCAGAAAAAACTTGCACTTTTTACTTAATAAAGCTCAGCAAACAAAAACACAACAGTCCATATCCGGACGTTTGGAAAAGAAATTACGGCAAAATTACTTTTGATCATCCACTAATTAGACGACAAACTAACAAAGCAACAGGTTGCCCAGTTTAAAGACTCCCACCATGAGAAATCTTTAGTCTTTTATGTAAGCAGCCTTAAAAATTAATGAACTAAAATATTTAAGAAACCATGGAGAGAGAGGGGGGCTGATGATGTTTAAAACTATAAGATTAAAAAAAACCTCTATAGGCAGGGAATCCGCAGCCAATGCACGATCTTCAACAACAAGAGGATTCAGACCATCAGCTGTGGTAAGTTCATGAATTCCGGCTAAAAGTGGTCTCCACCTCCTCAGTACCGCAACAAATGGAGGTAAAATGGCTTCCAAGTATTGCTTCCGAATAGGCACTCTATCCCTTCCAACAGCATGCCATACCTGCACCGTATATGCTAAGGTAACTAAAAAGAACAAACTACCATGAAAAAAAAGCAGCAGCTTAACTAACTAACTTCAAATGAAGTGGACAGGGAAAAATTAAGATTACTCATGAAGATATGGATAGGAGCAATGCAAATTTTAAATGAATGAGCAATAACTGACCTCTGAATAAAGAACGCAAGATGCAACCAACACTCTTTGTCTCTTGGACTCAGTAACAGGCATATTTAGGACTGGCGAAAGCACGCTGCACATCAATGATATAAATCAGTTTAACTACTCCATAAAATGAATAGCATGGAACTATATGTCATTCATAGTAATAAGGCCACATGCGCCAGCATACAAAACCCATAACCATCACGCCGAAGAGCTTCAGTATGCATCTTTAAGTGCATAATAAGGACCAAAGCAGAGCTATGAAAGCATTTTTTTTTACGTATTGATGAAAATTGGAGTAAAGAGAAGGCTAAAGTCAGGATGCAACTAAGTTTAGATATAGATAAAAAAACACAAAAAGGGAAAGAAAATGTACAAATGGAATACGGGCAACAAACTGTGTCTAATCAACATCAAAGTGCAGTTAGGATCTAATAGAATCTTGTGTAAATTAATATGGCATAATGTAAAGGGATGTGAACAAACAAAAGAGAAACAGAAAGGAGAAGAACCGCAAATGGCTAATAACAATTGGGGCACTTCTTGAATATTCAAGTGTTATGACTGCTATATTATCTAGTTTGGTTATTACTGAATATAAGATGAGGTTACAAATTAGCAAGCTAATATACATTAGCTTTATTCAATGTTTCCTCACAAAGCCACGCTTATCTTATTGAGCCATCAACAGTGTTTCAGTAAATCTGAATTTGATATAACCACCAAATGCCTACACCCATTCACATTGTCATGTACTAAGAACAAGATAACTAGATCTTTTAAAGTACTTGGGATCAACATTAAGAAAGAACGTGCCTGAGCCTTATTCTTTTGTATAAGAGGGATCAGTTAAGAGAACTTGTAGAATCTATTGATTTCTTGATGAATTGCATTTCATGAATAAGATCTGTATGCTCTAAGTTATCTAATCCTTTCTTCAATTTGGTTCCAACAGTCCCGAAGGGGTAACTTTTTGTTTCATAAGCTTTCAAACCACGACCCTATTTATTCCACAGTAATGAGTTTTTTGCTTCTATGCAATTTGAATCAGACAAAACACAGGGTATTATAGATTGCCTCTAGTCTTCCCGGAATCAAATCAACCATATTACAGATGGCACATCCCGGAAGCCCAATACACCCTCAGCCATCTAAAGTCTTCAATGCCAATTTTTATATTCAGAATTCACGTCGAGAATTTAACAATCTAATACGACATAATCAGGCCATATGTATGCAACAAATAGCCACCACACGCGTAACTTAGGACAAATCTAATAAATAGAGGTATCCATCTGTGTAACATTAGCTGATCAAATAGGACATGCAATAGTTGTATGCAGTAACATACACATTAGGAAAAGGAAAATATGCTGAATTTACCTCCACAGTAATGCAGTGTGTTGTTTCCTTGCAGAAATTTGAGTGTTATTATCCAGCGGCATTATATTTCTTCCTCTCCTAGGGGATAATTCTGGCACCGCATCCTTAAAGCTCAGATTCCTCATGAGCATACTACCTTCACCATTGTCATCTTCCCTCATTGAAAGAAGAACCATTCGTAGCATGCACAAAAATGGTTGGTCACTGTCCAATAACTGATAAAGTGCAGTCATCCCTCCCATTCCAGTACCAGATCCTCCACCTATGCCAAGACCACCACCTAGTCCAGATTCATCCAACAATAAAGCTTGAAGCATGACAACTGACTTCTTCACCAAAGGTAACTCAATCCAGTTTCCATTTGCATCTTTTTCCAATGCGGACTTCCATAATTCCAAGCCAGTTCCACCTCCACCAAAGGCTTCTGCGTTTGCGGGCGTGCCAACACCATACCATAATCGGCTCCTATACTTCCAACCCTCTGCTAAATCCTTCGCACAGCTACCATATGATACAAAAGCACATGAAACTGATTCATAAGGTTCAGCTGCTGACGATGCAGTTAGACACTCCATTACTGTTGCAGAAATTTGTCCATTTGCATCAGCCATAGCAGCGACAACCTGATTGAAAAGTTAAGCCTAAATTTCATGGATAAAATAAACTATGACATTTATGTCAAAACCTCATGAGCAAAATATTAGATTAATTAGAAATGGCAACACATTCCAGTCAACCAAAGTGAATATTAATATTAATAAAGCAATAGGTGATGCTATAAACTAAGGAGAATATGGAAACAATGACCACAAAAGGTTATGTATGCCATTAATCTTTGAATCCAACAACACATGAAAAGCCAAGGTTTTCATGATCTATATGATTCATGGATTAAGAACCCTAACTCTTAAAACTGATGAGTAAAACCATCGAACATGTATTCAGAATCCAGTCTGTCAAAGAAGTAGAATGAAATACATGACACACTTCAGAAGAAGACACATTACAGAGAATCTTGTGGACATCATGAACAAAAGTAGATAGAGGGCAGTCCTATAGGAAATCAATATCTTTGATTAATAAGAGTGAAATGTACAGTTACGATGCTTATTCAACCAGCTTACCCTTTAAAATACATGGAATTCATAAAATTAACTTCAATATACTTTAGAAAGCATGAATAACTCCAAATGTATACTGCAAAATCAGTTAAATACTTTATGTGTAGTTTAAGAGATTAAGCAAGCTTATTAATTATAGAATTGAAGGGTTAGAAGGTAGAAAAAGACAGGCAACTTGGATTTAAGGGTTACTCATGTAATGAACTAAACTCTTAATTGGAACTAATGCTACAACTGAAAATGCCCCCTGCGCCTCTCGCATTATCTTAGATCCCACAAGAGCAGGTATTTCCTAGAATAAAGAAAAATGTAAAAAAATAGGAGTACAGTAAAGCTTTCTTTCTGTACTGTTATAATGAGTCATCAGAACTGAGTAGCCTTTTCAGAAAGAGGATGACATTAAGTAGAGCAGTTACTGTTTAAAAACTGTACACACCTATAATCAGCCATGGCATAAATGCATAATAAGATATTAGAGGGATAGCCATGGATATTGGTAAGAAAACACCTAATGTTACATGCCATCAATTAAATCATGCCCCAACCTAGAAATTAGAAAATATGTAGTGCTAAGATTGCTGCATACATACATCAAGAGGGACTCCGCCAGTTTCACTAGATTTGCTATCACGGACAGATTCTGAAGAGTCTCCAACTGTTAATGAACTTGGGCGGCCACTGATTGTAGCTAAAAGAGAAGCAGAAGACACAGACCCTTCCACAGATTGAGAAACAAAAACTAATTTGCTCTGTAGGCGCAGATGATCTTCGACGAGCATTAAAATCACAATTGCATTCTCAACCAGAAAGACAGAAACCTGAGCAGCACTTTCAGCTTCTACCTTGGCATCTTTAGGTGACAAACCCTCAGCTGCAACACCAGCAGCAGCAGCAGCAATAACTTGAGTCTGCACCAATAAAAAGTAAATGTAAACAACTAAAAATTATTACATCGTCTGAATAAACTACAGACAATTGGCTATTAGAAAAGATCAACTGAAAACAGAACATCATAAAAGCAAGAAAGTAGCCTCCATATGTGATAAGATGAGGAGAGTAATAGTGACTGCTAGTAAAAATACTTACTAACCATGATTTTATGGCATATGAAGTTCAAGGAAAAACTTTGAATAACAAATGAATAAATAATTAAAGCTGGCAATTAACTTTAATTTTGTACAGGGTGATAATACCAGCAAAATAACACAAAAGGTCTAAACGATCCCAGTAAAAAATTACAAAATGTGTAAAATTGTAAATGATAAACATGTTGTTCATCAAGAAAAAGAATGCTATAAAGTTTCAAGCAATAAAATGTACTTTAGTCACCAAACATCACCTGAACCTGCAGTTCTCTTGCTGCGAAGTCCAGCAAACCAGCCAAGAGTCTTCTTTTAAATACGGGCAATGATTCCTCGCGTCTTCATAACATGAAAGTGATTAACAAAAAGGAAAAGTCAAGGTCAAACAATGTGCAAGTTGTCCCAACATAGAGTGTTTCTAAGGCCATGGATAAGAAGTCTTTGGCTTCAACAATGTGTTCACCAATGCAAAAATGTAGCCATCATAACACTCTTGCTATATCCATGTCCAGCAATGGTACTAGCTTTCGAACAAAAGAATCTATAAGCAAGCTACATATATGTTCCTATAGTTTGACAATAATTACAGATTGTAACAAGTGGCTTTGGAATATATATCAGACCAGCTCCGACACGCATATCATCACAATGAACCACTTCAAAATAATGGATAGATATTGCTGAATCAGAACTCAACTAACAATGAGGACAACTGTGTAAGTAACAAAATGAGATGCAATAGAATTTTAATGATTTTCAAAAGACTGGAAACTTTTGAAACGCTGGTTAGTAATACAAGCATACCTAACTCTTTGGTCTCCTGTGCTAGAACCACCAACAATAGAAAGACATTCTGCACAATGAATTGTAGCTTCAATATCCTGTAGAGAGAAGTAATAACCAAACAATATAAATGAAAGTGATCATACTATGAAGTATCTATAATCAGTGCAAAAAGTTGTAGATAATAAATAATGGAATCCCTTACCATTGTTTGTGCTCTGAACAAAAGAGAACTGTGCAATAGTTTTAAACAGTAAAGCAAAATGCATACAAATACAGGTAAGACAAAAGGTTGAATGGAAAGAAAATAAATTATTTCATGTTCAAAATATATAACTATCATCTCACCAATTATAACAACTGGTTTAAACTGCTAAAGAACTAAGTCAAGTCAGGGACAAATGGGCAATTTGCACAAGCGCAATCATGAAAATGTAATTCTGGACAATTTAGAACGCAACTAGCTCACCCTCACGTCAACCAGCAATTCAGGAATATGGCAATGGGGTTTGATTGGGATTTTCTACATGAATTTCTCTAGGTTTCCAATTTAATTGAGGATTGAGGATGCAGCCTATAGGAAATGCTACTATTGTAACTTTTGATAAAGTAGATTACAAATACTATCTAGCCCTCATAATTATAACTACATTCTTTTTCTACATGTCCCCTGCTCTGTTTGTTTCTCTTTTCTCCCATAACTATGTAATATTCTTCTCTTCTTCTGTACCACATTTCTTTCCCTATCCCTATCTATCTAGTCTCCACCTTCCTTTGTCTAACTTTTATGCTATTTCCTTATAAGAATGACTTGAGTCTTGAACTGATCCTTTACCAAATGGTATCTCAGCATTCTATAAGGTGAGACTTGTTGCTTCTCCAGAAGATTTCAATAATACCTTGTTCAGGGGAAATATGACCTTTTTTTGTTCTTTATTCACTTGGACTGTGGAAAATAAATCTTTCCCTTTGGATTTATAATTTTTACTTTACAATTTAAAGCAGCAAAATTCTTTTCAAGCCTCCAAAATAAGTTCTTAGATATTCATTTAGCCTTGATCCCATAAATATTGAAATATGCTTTCACTTTGCATAAATTTTATTATTGAACTATAGAGATTATCTAGGTTCCCTTTAGTTTATCCATCATAGCTTATTACTTCTCCCTCTATACACGTTTTTCCTAGGTTCTTATTTCTCTATCTTATCTCCTATATCTTGTATTATGTTAGCGGGATATCATTGGACTTCAGGTTGTTTGGCTTCAACAGGGCTTGGAACATATGCATTGGCACAGACCCACTCCTTCAAAGCAGGTTATGTGAAGCCAAAATAGAAGATTTCTCCACATGCCAATGAATTCCAGAAGTAATAATAACTTCAGGCCCAATTTGACATTTACTTGCTGGCTGGATACTAGAAACACTTAATTTTTGGAATCCTACAGTCACATTTGAGAAGTATTTCAAAATTTTAGATTTTCATTTCCATTTCCACCAAGACTAATATAATTACTTAGCTCAGCCAATCAAATTCTACAGCAGACTGAAGAAGTCAAACTTATATACAAAGATAAGGCTTTCAACACCAGTTAATTCAAATGCAAATTTAGAATTAACAAGTCAAGTAAGTTTAATGTAAAAATCAAGAGGCAGCAATGTCAGAACCATATGCAGGATCTCAATCCAAGAGAACAAATTTATACTAGAGAAAAACAACGTTGTGGACATATTAAAAATATATAATATTTAATAAGAAGAGCCGACCTTCCATCCATCTTTCTGCCGCATCGAATGCTCTAACATGATAGTCAGGAAACTGTATATGAGGTCCTCTATATCTCCCAAGCTTGTTGAATTTAATTGTTTATTTGCACCTATCTGGGAATCAAGCAACATATATGATAATCTGAAGGATTAAAATTGAAAATCTAAAAAATTACGAAGTCCTGGGAAATAATGTGCCCTATTCATTCTGGCCTAGTTTGGTATGCATCCCATAGAAAACATGCACTGCTACTCTTTTCTTACTTTGTTGGTAAATCTAACTTTTTTATTGTTGAAATATCCCACATTGGTAGAATGTGGATTTAATGACCAATTAATAAGCATCTTGTGACCTCCAGTCATCAGCCTAAGCTTTTCGGTTAGATCGGGCTTCAATGTATACGATTGAAACCTTTAATTTACTGCATATACAATATCTTATGTTAATGGTTTAAGATATTAGAACCACACAAATACCACCTGTCTAGACAAACAAACAAATAAAACTTGGCAAATTTTACTATCATACTTCTTGAGATGTGTTATGTAGGATACTGAAAGACAGCATCAAGTTAAATGAGAAATTACTAGGTGATTATGAGGCATAATGCTAATCAGAGAGCATCAAGTTAAATGAGAATCTACTCGGTGATTATCAGGCATAATTTTAATCATCAAGCATATGAAAGGTCAAATGATCAGTAAGAAGGGAAGTTTAATCCAATCATGTTATGTTTCAAACAGGTACAACCTTAGGCCCAAATGACCAATAGGAAGCTTTTTATATTAAAGAGTGGGTTCATTGCTAAAAACTACAAAAAAGTTTTGTCCACTTGCTAAAAACTACACTGAGTTTAAAAG
>JAYMTN010001815.1:0-12074 GCA_036897425.1 Erodium trifolium
ATTACGTTCGTTACTAGTTCAATCCTACCGATTTCATGCATGTTCCCAACAAACAATTCACGGTCATATCACACAAATAAACACAGCCAGCACAGAGTCCTGTATGCGATCTAGTCGTCCAAAGATTCAGTTCATACAGTCACACAATCAGTACTGAATCCTATTTGTAACCTATTCGTTCAATCAATTATTTGGTTTCCTTATATGCATTCTAGGTCATCTGTAAATAAAACGAAAAACAAGGTAATTCCTGTTACGCAAGTGTTTATTTATGGGCTTTTACATTTCAAATTGTTGTATTTAATTGTTTTGGCCTTTGTTTTCGGCCAGCCCAAGGCCCACTTTTCTATCTTCGTTATATACCTTGCAGAGAAATGAGAAAGATATGATTTAGCATCAGTACACAATACTCTCTCCACTACTTGTCTCTCCTTCCTTCTTCTTTCTTCTTCTATCTTCTTCTCTCATCTTCCATTCCTTCTGGATTCTTCCTCCAACCCTAATACTCACAACAATCCAGCGCCTCTCTATCATAATCTTGTTACACTAGTATCAAATTCACCTTCCAAGTCCCAAAATGACTGGCTCCGTCTCTAACAAACAGCTCCAAGAAGAAATTGTGGCTACAAATATAGAGGTCGTGAGCATCAAGGAGACTGTAGCTGATCTTCATATTTCCATGGGAAATATGACTCGATTACTCCAAACCTTGGTGGATAAAGTCCCAAATTCGCCGCAACAAGCTTCTCCGACGATGTCCCCGTCTCAAGCATCTGGTTCGGGTGTCATCGGAGCTACGCCACCGCAAAAAGGTTCAACTTTGGGTCCTCCTCCTGAGATCTCGTCGGATTTGGTTGGTCGCCGAGATTTTCGCCCTCGTTCTCCTCCAAAGTTCGATGGGTCAGATTTTCTGGGTTGGGAATGGAAATTCCTTCAGCACTGCTTGGCTGAGAAGATTCCAGAGCACGAAATGGTTCGAGAAGCAGTGATAGGTTTTGAGGATGCGGCTCTCCGACACCACTTGCATTGGATGAAGCAATCCCAGGCACGGGGTGTTCTTGACCCTCCTTGAGAAGAATACTTAGGGGCTCTGCGATGGCGATTCACAGACGGCGAATACACCGACTACATGTCGGAACTAGCTCATCTCCGACAAGAAGGGTCTATTGAGTCATACTTCCAGTCTTTTCAAGGTATCGTTACTTAATTGACTCTCTCTGATAAAGATACATTAGCAATGTTCTTGAGTCACCTGAAACCTGAATTGGAGGACGCTGTCCGGTTACACTTTCCAAAAGACATTACCCAAGCCTTGATTATGGCCAAACAACTGGAAAAGAAATAATCATACCGAGCTCCTCATACCTCATTTTCCACTCATAGACCACCACCTGCCTACAATTATAGAACCCCAATTGTTCCATCTCCACCCAAACACCAACCTCTTCCATCCCCAAGAATGGTTCAGTCAAACCTCAAATCTCCTAGTCCTCCTTCAGCAGCTCAACGTCAATTGAGGGATGACCGTTACCGTAAATGATTGTGTGTCTGGTGTGGGGAAAATACTTTAAGGAGCATAGATGCACCAAGTCCCAATTATTTCAGCTCTTGGTGGGTGATGATTCTTCTGGTCAGGCTGATGGAGAAATATTTCTTGATTGTATGACTTCACTAGACCCTGGAGAGGAGGATGTTTTGGTTTATAACACTTCTGATCCGGTAATCTCACTTCATGCTCTTTGTGGATTATCCGGTTATAATACAATGACATTGAAAGGGTTCATTGGCAAGAAGTTGGTCTCTATTCTTGTGGACTCGGGAAGCACCCACAACTTCCTTAATGCTTCATTTGCTCAGTCCCTGGGTTGTTTCATCACTCCTACACCAGATGTCAAGGTCACTGTGGCTAATGGCGATGTGTTATTTACTGGAGCTAGTTGCAACTAGCTGCCATGGATAATGCAAGGTACATCCTTCATAGCTGATTTTTTAACCTTGCCAGTTCAGGGTTGTGATATGATACTCGGAGTACAGTGGCTCGTCACATTGGGACCTATTCTCTGGGACTTTGCTAGTCTTACAATGGATTTTACTCTTGATCGTCGCAAGGTTCAACTCTGTGGAATTCCTCCGAGTGCAATTACTTGGGCATCACGAAAGCAATGTCTACGTCTATCGTTACCTCAAGTGCCTGTATCTCTCTTCTCTTGTTCCAGAATTGATCCATCCATTTCTGTCCTTGGTGATCCATCCAAGTCCACCCTCACAACCTTTCCTGAAGTCAATGCTCTGCTTCGAGCTTTTCAAGGCCTATTTGAGGAACCTCGGGGATTGCCTCCACATCGCACTCATGACCATGCAATCCACCTCCAACAGGATGCACAAGCAGTAAAGCTTCGCCCTTATCGGTACTCATCAGTTCAGAAAACCGAATTGGAAAGGCTAGTTACAGAAATGCTGGACACAGGGATAATTCGTCCTAGCTCTAGTGAGTTTGCTTTTCTAGTAATATTGGTGAAAAAGAAAGACCATTCATGGAGACTCTGTGTGGACTATCGACGTCTAAACTCAATGACGGTAAAGGCCAAGTTTCCTATACCGTTGGTTGAAGAGCTATTAGATGAGCTACATGGTGCTACCTTTTTCACCAAGCTAGATCTACGGGCAGGCTACCACCAGATCCTTATGAAGAAGGAGGACATTCACAAGACAACCTTTTGTACTCACTCAGGCTTGTATGAATTTCTCGTGATGCCTTTCGGTCTTACGAATGCTCCGGCAACGTTCCAATCTCTTATGAACGACATCTTCAGGCCTCTCCTCCGGGTATGTGTTTTGGTTTTTTACAATGATATCCTAATTTATTCTCACTCTCTTGTTGATCATGTGAGCCACTTGAAGTTAGTATTTGAAATACTTAGCAATGAACAACTGTTCTTAAAAGCTTCTAACTGTGTATTTGCGGCGCCGGAAATAGAGTACTTGGGTCACGTAATATCATCGAAGGGGGTGGCTATGGACAAGAGAAAGATAGAGGCAGTTTTGGACTGGCCAATACCGACTACAATCAAGAGACTTAGAGGGTTTCTAGGCCTCACAGGCTAATATCGTCGATTCGTCCATAATTACGGTTCTATTGCTCAGCCATTGACAGATTTGTTGAAGAAAGACGCTTTTTGTTGGTCTACCATTGCCACTGATGCTTTCCATGAATTGCAACGAGCAATAACAACAGCTCCCGTCCTTGCTCTTCCAGATTTTCAAGTCACACTTATTCTGGAATCGGATGCTTCAAGTACTGGCATTGGGGCGATATTGACTCAACTGGGAAGACCAGTTGCCTTCTTCAGCAAGGCACTGGGACTAAGGCAAAAATCATTGTCAGTTTATGAAAAAGAGATGTTAGCTGTGCTTCTTGCCACAAAACATTTTAATTCATACCTCATGGGACGACACTTTATCATCAAGGCGGATCACCAAAGTCTTCGCTTTTTGTTGCAGCAACGAACCACTACTCCAGCTCAGCTTCAGTGGGTGGTGAAGATGATGGGGTATGACTTCGACATCCAGTTCCGAGCAGGCTCAACCAACACGGTTGCAGATGCGTTGTCTCGAAAGTTTGCTGCAGAAGCTTCTGCTATTGGCGATTCACCACAGTGCTCTGTTTTGGCTTCAAGTTCCATCACTTCTCCATTGTTGGATCAAATTCGAAAATCGTAGGAGCTGGATCCAAAGCTTCAGGCTATCATAAAGGAGCTAAAATTGGGAACAGGCTCTTCGGGTCATTACTCCTGGATTAACAACCAATTGTTTCGCAAGGGTAAGTTAGTAGTTGGCCACGACTCCCTGTTATGAGCTGAATTGCTCCATCACTTTCATGGAGGACCTACTGGAGGTCACTCGGAAGCTCTGGCGACTTTCAAGAGGGTTTCTAGCCATTTTTATTGGAAGAAGATGAGGAAATATGTGGCTTGAATGGTAGCTACCTGTACTGTATGTCAACCCATGAAACCAACCTTATAAGCTTCACCAGGTCTACTACAACCCCTCTCAGTTCCAGAAAGGATTTGGTCTGATATATCGATGGACTTCATTGAAGGCCTCCCCAAATCGAATGGCTTTGAAGTCATCTACGTAGTTGTGGATCACCTCACTAAGTCTGCGCACTTCATTGCACTAAAGCATCCCTTCACTGCCATCACAGTGGCACAAGCTTTTATGGACACGATTTTTCGTCTCCACGGGATGCCTTCTTCAATTGTCAGTGACAGAGACAAGGTTTTTATTTCAACTTTCTGGAAGGAGTTGTGCCGCATTCACAAGATATCTCTCAATGTGTCTTCAGCCTACCATCCTCAAACGGATGGCCAAACAAAGATTGTGAACAAAGGTTTGGAGACTTATCTTCGTTGCATGTGTTCGGATTGTCCTAAGGAGTGGTCGAAATGGCTTCCGCTCGCGGAGTACTGGTACAATACAACCTTCCATTCCGCAATCCAAACATCACCGTATCAAGCTCTCTACGGTTAACCCCCTCCAACCCATATTCCATACCTTTCCGGTGCTTCCTCGGTAGAATTGGTTGATCGCAGTTGTCAGGCCAGGGAGGAAGCTTCAAAGCTACTCAAATTTCATCTTCATCGATCTAAGTCACATATGAAGTCACAAGTGGATAAGCACCGTTCTGATCATCAGTTTACTGCTGGGGACTAGGTCTATGTCAAGTTACAGCCGTATCGACAAAGCTCAGTGGTGCGTCGATTGTCACAGAAATTGGGTCCGAAGTATTTTGGCCTGTTCAAGGTGCTCTGCAAAGTGGGTCAAGTTTCTTACACCCTTGCCTTGCTGGAGAGCTCGCGCATCCATCATACTTTTCACGTCTCCCAGCTCAAGCGCCACATTGGTGAGGTAATTCAGCAGACACCACTCCCAATCACTTCCCTACCCAACCTCTTTGCCAAGGTTCCTGACCAGCATCTGGATCGACGTATGATCAAGAGGGGAAATCGTGCTGCTACACTAGTCTTGATCCGCTGGAGGAACTCAGTTCAAGAAGATGATTCTTGGGAATTTCTATTTGATGTGCAAAAACAGTTTCCAGAGTTCAATTTCGCTTCATGAGGACATGAAGTTCTGAAGGGGAAGGCATTGTTACGCAAGTGTTTATTTATGGGCTTTTACATTTCAAATTGTTGCATTTAATTGTTTTGGGCCTTTGTTTTCGGCCAGCCCAAGGCCCACTTTTCTACCTTTGTTATATACCTTGCAGAGAAATGAGAAATACATGATTTAGCATCAGTACACAATACTCTCCACTACTTCTCTCTCCTTTCTTCTCCTCTCTTCTTCCATCCTTCTGGATTCTTCCTCTAACCTTAATACTCACAACAATCCAGCGCCTCTCTATCATAATCTCGTTACAATTTTAAATGTAATAGTTTTGTAATCTTTATATGCCAATAAGAGCACCTACAGTCGGTCGAATCGAATTGAATAGTAGAGTCCACTATGAAAGCACAAAAAGGAGGTCGAATCCTCGAATGAGGATAAGATATGTCGTGGAATTCGCATATCTAGAAACTTGCGTTGAGGAATCCCTTGATGCTTATAGATTATGAACTAGAAACCCATCTGTGAGCGAATACTTTGAGCAACCGATCTGGTTCTACCACGAGGCGACGCGGATCAAAAAATGAAAAAAATTAAACATGATTCGATCTAACATCACTTTGACATTGCAAATCATGTCAGTTCAAGAGAGGTATGTAGTCTAGGCAGGAAACAAGTCGGAGTCTATGTTTAAAGATTCTTGATTTGGTTGTAATTGTTACAAGGTGAATGCAATCGTGAAAAATCGTCAATCATTGACATGAAAATGTTTGTTTACCTGTTGAGATTTCAAGACTAATTTGGACCATTCAGAAAAGACCTTATCTGAACTATTACATTGTATCTGGTTTTGCATCTGCAGTAATATATGTGTGTGCGTTCTAATTCGGATGATTTCTTGGCTCTACACAATACACAATGGTGCGCAGTGAGTTTCTTTGTTTTCCTGCCAAACAAAGCTTCCCTGAGTTTCTACTTATTTCGGAACATACAGCACCTAGCATAAGCAAGCTTCAAAGTGTCTTGACTCATTCCAAAACGTGTATCGCCTAGTATCCATCGCTTACGGCTAGGACTACTCGGGTGTCTAATCCCATTCTTGATTGGATCATGAGCTTCGAAGTTTGGAAGCCGATATGCCTGAATTGTGTATGCCAGAGCCAAAGGCAGACTTACTAAGGATTCAGAGGGAATATGCCTCCTTCAAAAAACTTATTGCCAATGAAATACTACTAACCAAAAAAAAACTTTTTTTTCTAAGCGTAAGGAAATACATAACACTGCAACTGGTAAAATAAAGCCGGACCACAGGAGAACATGCACAAAATGAGCTTCCCTATCTAACCAGTGGGTCGCACTGTTCGCTGATCTAGACACATACTCGAGTTTAACATCCTTGAATGAAAACAAAATGGAATGAAAATGATCAATGATTCGTCCCGTAAGCGAGAAAAGGGGGACAATCCCCGTAATTAACTCCACCACATACTGAGCATCACTCCTAAGAATTACTCGTGCATGTCTGTGTCCTTGAGCCCAATGGAGAGCTCTGAATACTCTTGTTGCTTCCGCAAAAGCCGCTCTGTGAGTACCGGGGAGGATACCATGGCCCCCTTCCATGACCCTCCCCATATGATCTTTGCATATCCAGCTCCATCCCATTTTTTTTTGTCCAAACAAATTGCCACATCCACATTTTTAGTCAACCAATCTATGGGTGGGGGAGACCATCAACTTGTCCGGCTTTTTGAGGAGTAGGTAGTAGGGTAGTATGAATAACATGGGCTTCCCTCCAAAAATGGATATGACTCCGAACAGTGGCATCCAATGCTTCTTTGGATTGCGGGGTTCGTTCCTAGACGACACCATTCCGAGCCTTCCATATTTTCCAAGTTGTCATGGTGAATCGAGCCTTTTTCAGAGCGTCCGGGATGTCCATAATGAGGGTCCATGAATCCTCAAAAGTGAAGGTCGGGAGGATAAGGATCCCCGATTGTGCTCGTTCCCAGACTTCCCGCACGAAAGAGCATTGTAGTAACATATGTGATGTAGACTCAAGGCCCCTTTTGCATACGGGACATTCCTCCGGAATAGGAACCAATTTTGTTCACAGGTTTGTAACCACCAGTAAAGTAGGTGATATTTCCCTCCATAAAAAGATCTTTATCCGAGGTTGGATATCAAGATCCAAATGGTTGTCCATACCGTTGCCCCTTCCTTGGGCGTCCAATAGCTATTCATTCGGGCCAGTTCCCTATAGCCCTCTTTGCGACTATAAACTCCCCTAGTACTACCGGTCCAATACCACCTATCTAATTGGCCATGCATGGGGGGACTGGAAGGCCTTGTCCACCAACTTCGGGGGCAGTATTTCCCATCACTACATAACTACACCACATTCCACTCCCCTCCCCCCTTGATCGGTAGACCATCTGTACCCATAGTCTATATGAGGATACTGGGGATGTCCCCTAATAACCATGGCACTCCTACCAACATAGTAGTGCTCCCGTCCCTAATGTCCAATCGGAGGCCTTGGTGGAGTAGAGATTGCGTTTAACGAACCCCGACCATATTTGGCTCGGATTAAGTCCCCAACCATCATTATGAAAATCCACATTTGAGTAATATCTTGCCTTAAAAACCTGATCCACCAGGCTACACGGGCCTGTTAGAAACTTCCAACCCATCTTGGCAGTAGAGCCACATTCATATCGTGCATATCCCTGAATCCCAGACCACCCTTCTCCTTTGGTCGACACAATTTTGACCTGTCTTGCCTAATTATGGGTTTATTCAACCGAGGAGTACCTGCCACCAATAACGAGAGAATGCAATATGGATTTTTTCCACTGCTCCCTGAAGAAGGAGAGAAACACTCATTGCACAAATCATAAGAACTTGTAGCACATATCGAATCATTCCCCACCCCCCATCATGGCCAACAGGAAAGACCATTTCACCTTATCATAAGCCTTACTCATGTCAAGTTTGAGAGCCATTAACCCATTCAGACCATGTGTTCGTCGCCTGAGAGCATGACTAGCTTCATATGAGATAAATATATTGTCTTGGATCGCTCTACCAGGTACAAAGGCACCCTAATTTTCCGCAATGATGGGGTGAAGTAGAGGCTTCAACCGTTTAGCTAAGACCTTTGAGAGAATGCGGAAAATTACGTTGCACAAGGTTATAAGTGGTATATCACCAACCATCCAAGGAGATTTTTTTTCTTATTAGGACGAGGGTCATACGGTTGACCTCCTGATCAATGAAACCATTCTCCGCCACTTCCCTCTCAAAGTTAACAACCTCCTTCTGCAGTACGGACTAGTAATATTGAAAGAAAATTGGACTTAAACCATTCGAGGCATGTGACTTATTCGGCCCCATCTAAAACACAACATGTCGTATCTCTTCGTCGGTAACCCCAGCGCCTAAGGTACTATTCTGCTCCCCCTGCCGTAAATATGTCCTGGAAGTACTTAAGAAGCATTTCATTCATGCCCGTCTCCCAAGTCACTTCCATCCCCTCATCCGTTTCCAATGTCTAATAGGCATTCTGTCGTTGTCTTTTTATGGCTACAACGTGAAAAAAAAAATTGTTTCGATCTCCGTCAACCAACTAGCGTTGTTGTTTGGTCCGTTGGTTCCAGAAAGCTTCTTGGCGGGATAACGCTTCCTCATACTATCTCCGAAGGTGAGCAGATAGAGAGGAAAATCTTCTTGGGTAGGAGAGGGGACATGACCACCAGAGACATCCATGGTCGAAGGCCACGGATGTTGGCGACGACAGGAGGAGAAAAGGAAGGAAGCTTGGGTAGGGTTTCTAGGTGTTTTGTTTGGGTATATTGGTCATTTCATGTCATAATGTTAGTTTTTACAAACACAAGTCTGTGAGCAAAATTTTAGGTATCACATTTATTACTTTGAAACAATGGATAGTTTAGTGCGTGACCAAAACATAAAGGTAGGTTACTGTCTTTTTGATATCTAGTTTTGTATACATAATTTCAATATCGTTACTTTTTGTAAGAAAATTGTAATTTTCTCAACAATGTTTTGATTATTATACATTTTTATTTTGTTTTACTGTATTGTTCGCAGACAAATTAGAAATTGAAATCATATGACGTGTGACGGCTAAATAGAAATTTGAATGACGGAATAGTAGTCTTTCAAAACTAAGGACCTAACCTTAGCCCTAGCCCTAGCCGCCTTCTCTACGCGATAATGGTGATCTCTTCCTCTACTCTCGCCGCCGACACGCCGCATGCCGCTGATGTTGCTGTTGTTGTTGTCGGCTCTATGGCGCTCCCCTGGTGCAGTCTAAGCCCTCGTAGACTACGCGAAGAAGAAGGCTGAAGCCAATCCTAGCCGGCCCTTCTTGCTTGTCATCCCCTAATCTGATGATTCCACTTCTCCCATCCCCCTCTTCCGCTGTGGTACCCTTTTCCATGGGTATCACCTTACCATCGCCTGCGTGGAAGCCACGATAAGGACGGCCGGTGAAACCGGAGAGAGTTACTTCTGCCTCAAATAACCCACGACCGGCTTCTCCTCCGCCGCACCAAGCCCTCACCTTCTCTCATATCCCTCCTTGCTCCTCAGCAACTCGGGCTGACCCTGTCCCTCCTCTACACTGGGATTCGGCGCGAGGGAAAGCACCGATGGAGGAGCCTCCCCGGACGGTAGTTGAAGCGTTGGGACTGGGGCGTTGTCTCCCAAACCATGATAGGATTCCCTTAATCCCTTCGCTATTAACTGCCTCGTCCGAAATGGTTCGCGGACGGAAGGTGGCTCTTTCGTTGGAGGAGCCGCCGTCACCCACAACCGGACTCTTACCGGAGTTACAAGTATCCATCGCGGCTCTTCAGGATGGCCTGTCGTCTTACTCCATTGAGGAAGAAGAGGAGGTCGAGGTTTTCGTCTGCTACACCCTGGCAAGCTCCTCCATCATCGCCCTGCAACAATGGAGGTTGGTAGGGAAGTTGTGCACACCGAAACCTCCTCTGAAGAAGGTCCTCCTCTGCATCATCACCTTGGATTGGGACGGGCTACTGTTGGACTCGTGGTCAAGGAGCTTGGACCAAACCTCTTTTGGTTTTACTTCAAAGCGGAAGGAGACCGAGCATGGGTCCGGAGCAACGAACCATGGTGTTTCGACGGAAGGCCCCTTTTGCTCGGTGACCTGAACCCTTGCGCCCGAGAGCTTCCATCCTTGAACTAGATTCAGCTGTGGGTTCATGCCTGGGGTTTACCGTCGCTGGTTCGAACGAAGGCGACACGGGAGACAATTTGGAACGCCCTAGGAGCCTGTGTCGATGTACCCTACGATAAGTGGGGTATGTGATGGGGTGGTACGGTGTGGACTCGCTACTAGAATCTTATCAAGCGTCCCCTCAAGCGGAGTATGGTTCTTCGGTTCAAGGAATTCCCGAACCTTGTCAGAGTGGATCTCACCTACACGAAGCTCTTGAGCTTCTGCTTCGATTGTGGAAGAATGGGGCATGTCGTGCGGGACTATAAGGTGGAAGTCAGAGGAATTCCGAGATATGATACCTCCCTTCTGGAATTTCAGCGGGATAAGAAGGAGAAGCCGTACGCGATGGACTGGATTGAGCCACTGCTGCCCACACCTTCAAGCTAGGGGAGAATTTCCCCGAGCACTGTATCTAAGGGCTCCTCATCTCTTGGGAGGAGCCCATGTGTTTCTCCTAACACTGTATCTAACAATACAGTGCCTCAGGTTAACACCCAGCCTGGAGGGGTGGATCCGCACTGGAAGCACTTGATGACCAGCCAGCTCTCTGGGGGCCGGGTCACTGAAGTTCCAACGTCCATTCCACCTGGGCTCGGAAATGTTGGAGAAGCTGCTACCGGAGGAGTAAAGAGATCTGCTGCTGATGCTCCTCGGGATGATCAGGCGAGGACTGGTAAACAGCCCCGCCAGGAAGAATGTTAGGTCCCCCAGGCATAAGGTACTAGCTTTGGGAGGGGTGCTTGTTGACGCCTTGCCTCCCACTACTACTGTTGAAGTCCTTGGCCAATTCTCGGAGCAGGACTTCCAGTATCATTTTCTCACCCCCGCTCTTCTTCCTTGCCTATATGGCGCCCCAAAACCGTCTGTGACGGTTCTAGTGATACAAGTGTCAGCAAACTTTATGTTTTTTTTGTCCTTTCTAGCGATCGGGGAGTTTATTTCCTGGCGCAATCCATGTAATCAAATCTTATTTATAAAATTGCACCTTTTTAAGTAAAAAAAAAAAAATCAATGACGATTTGGATGAACAAGCGAATGTTTGGAGGATGAATGATGAACTTTTAGAAACAATTTCGATATAGTCGGACTCGTGTATGGTGGATGAACTTATTGTTTATCCAGTCTCCATGAACAATCATTTGTTCTTGATCCATGTAGGTTGACATGATGATCAGTGAGCTCTATCAACCATTTGGAGTTAGTTGAACATCATTTCAGTAACATGTTTGAAAATAGGAGTAAAAGTGAAGGCTAAATTAAGAATTAGAAAAGGTTATGCAATTTATTTTTCATTCATTCCCAAACTCACTACGAATCAATACGTGAAATCCATCTGTTTATTACCAGAAGTGAGCACTTCAATATATTTTTGTCTGATCACATTCTTCTATTTCTCCTCATTGAAACTTTAGATTAAACGATCAAATGAATAAAAACAAAAGTAAAGATAAATGCGTCCATCCCCATTGTCCCCTACCTACATCACCTGTCTTTTCTCTCCTTTGATTGCCTTCACCTTTCTTCTAGTCAACCTCTGGAGACATGAACTAATTTTCCTTACCTACCTCATCTGTCTTATCTCTCCTTCTCTGTTGACACATGAACTAGTTTTCATCTACCTTGCACCTCCCCCGTGGATCATGCGAATGTTTTTTCTCCTAGGATTTCTTTCGAGTCGCCTCTAGCCACCGCGATGTTGGCT
>JAYMTN010001816.1:0-12073 GCA_036897425.1 Erodium trifolium
TTGGAAAATTGTGAAGAAAATTGCATGAACAGTCAGCACGAACAGCCTACCACTAGAGGTTGCTAGCTGTTCGTGCTGACTGTTGGTTGAGAGATGACTGAAATAACAACCAATACCAACAGTCTAGCATTGGAGATGCTCTAAACCACACTGTAACAACCAATAATTGAGTTGGTTTTTTAATATAGAATGGATCTCGGTTCAAACCAGTCTACAAAAATCTGTAGAATTCATATTCAAACCCATTCTCTAATAGATACATCTTGATTTTAAGAAATATGGCATGAGAGTTAATTTGCTTTGGCCTCATGAACCTTTGTGTTTTTGGGTTTGTGTCCTTTTGGAGGTATTGGTAGCTGAGCTTATCGGCAAGACAATAGGCCTATACTTTGGGGCAAACTGGTGTCCTCCATGCCGAGACTTCACAGAAGTGCTAAAAGATGTCTACGAAGAGCTCCAGACAAGGGAGTGTTTTAATATTGTTCTTGTCTCGACCGATAGAGACCGTGAAGAGTTCGACACCAACGTGAGCAACATGCCATGGCTTGCCATCCCGTACGAGGACAGGACACGACATGACTTGTGCAGGATTTTCAACGTAAAGGGCATCCCCGCTCTGGTGGTGATTGGGGCGGACGGGAAGACCATTACCCTTAACGGGAGGGCCATGGTGTCCTCTTACGGGGCCAAGGCCTTCCCGTTCACAGAGGCGAGGATGGCGGAGATGGAGGCGTTCATGTTGAAGGATGCGGACGGGTTACCGAATCAGGTGAAGGATGGGAAGCACGAGCATGTGCTGAAGCTGGACAAAGCCAAGGCTTATGTGTGCGACTCTTGCAAAAAACAGGGGAGGTTTTGGGCATTCTCTTGTGACTTGTGTGACTATGACCTCCACCCAACTTGTGTTGTGGAAGAAACCTCGTAAATGTGTAATAGGTAGGTTTTAAGGATCTACTTATGGGGTTTATACATGGTACGAAAAAAGATGTATGAAAAGGTATAATCCGAAGCAATTAGTCACAATTACTCTGTTTTTATGTGGTTCCTCAATGCTGAACTTACTATAACTAAACTTTTAATTATCAACCTGAGTTTTTAATTGAGTTGATTCTCTAATCAGGCATCTCATAGATCATATACCGTGTTGATAGGAATCTTCTTCGAGCATGAACCCCCAACTCGAGTCGTTTTAGAGGAAGATTCCATATATATATATATATCAACAAATGAGTTAAACTTATATTCCAACCAATCAAATAGAGCAAATACTTTAAATATCTCTTCAAGGCTATATTTAGAAGCCGAAAAAGGGAAGAGCATTGACTATATGTAAATAAAGTTGAAAAACAGGACGCAAAAAATGGGTGATCAGTGATGGGATGAAGCAAATGAAGGAGAGGCGGTGAAATAATCAAAAACAGCTCATCCATCACCTCTCTTGTTGGGAGACCATGAGATTTCTTCATTTTGAAGGCCCTCGAAACCTTGTTTTCGGATTCTGAAAAGGTCGGAACAGGACAAGGTTTTGGTTCTGTTTTCGGGAACGATGTTGCCGAAAGGAAGTGATCAGTCGTTGGTGGCCATAGGGATAGACAAGGACAAAGGGAGCCAGCACGCACTCAAATACGCCTCCGATAATCTCCTCACCAAAGGCCAAACCGTTATTCTCATTCACGTCGTCAAATCTTCTTCTTCCTCCTCCTCCTCGAATCATATCACCGAGAGCTTGTCCGTATGCAATAACCCCGATCCTCAGACTAAGGAGTTGTTCCTCCCTTTCCGTATATTTTGCGCCCGTAAAGACGTAAGATCATCACATTTTTTTGATAAGTTTGAAATTTTATTAATAAGACCTATTTCAAGAAAAGAATCAGAATATCCTGATTCAAGAAAAAACCTGAGTTGCTATATATGTTGCCAGATACACTGCAAAGACGTTGTGTTGGAAGAAACAGACATAGCTAGAGCGGTGATCCAATACGTTACTCATGCAGCAATCGAGATTTTGGTTGTGGGTGCCTCTGCGAGAAGTGGCTTTCTCAGGTAAACATTGCTCCCTTTCCCTTAGTAGAGGTTAAGGATCATATATTGCATGTGTTGAGGACCCTTAGTAAAAACTTTGGGACTTGGCAGATTTAGGATATCGGATATACCAGGGACGATTTCAAAAGGGGCACCGGACTTTTGTAGCGTATATGTGATATCCAAAGGGAAGATTTCATCGATGCGATCGGCCACCAGTGCAGCCCCGGCCGTGTCATCACTGCAAACCCAGATTCTAAGTCTATCTGAACCCAATGAACATCCCCCACAAAATCCTCCTCCTCCTCAAAGAGGTCTCTTCTTTTGCTCACCAAACTGTTCTCGTTTTTTATCTATATATCTGATACACTCTTGATTTGTAGGAAACGATCATTCTTGGATGGAGCCACAACGTGCATCATTATCGTACGACGAACCAGATTTCTTCATGTAAGTGACAACATGTAACAAACTATATAGGCGGAACAAAATGTTTTTATTGTGCAAACTACGAACTATTGTAGATCAACGTATGTGAAAAATGGACAGAGGAGATCAAAAGGCGAATTTTTAACTTTTCGTGCTACTGTATTAACCGTTACAATAGTGTGGTTGACCACGATTGTAACTTACATTCTTACATACAAAAGTGGTGATACCTTACTTGTAAACGTGTACTATAATGCGGTCAACAAAGTGGACTAATCTGTGTTATCTATAACATCTGGATCATCAGACTTTGCGAATCTTATATATGTTAGTACTATACTATATGGGATAAGAGGTAGTAACCCCAAAATTGATGGAGCAGATCGCCGTTTACGAGAAAAGGGCCGGATGGGAAGCAATACAAGGAGCCCCCTTTGCCAGACTCGGACATATCCTATGTGAGCGACGGCAGGCCAAGCGTTGACAGGATGTTGTGCGACCAGGACTTGATGTCCGAACGCATGTCCTCCATCTCCGATTTTGACTTTGATAGGCCCATGTGCGGTGGTCGGAACTCACTGGATTTTGACTTTGATCGGCCGCATGATCATGCTACTGATCAAAGGTTGTCAACCGCCTCCTCGCAGCCAATGGTAACCTTACATATTCTTATTAATTACCCTTTATACACTTACTGATAACAAATGTACAACAATTAGAACCTGAATTGAAAATTGCAGGAAGATGTTGAAGAGGAAATGAGAAGACTAAAGATGGAGCTGAAACAGACAATGGAAATGTACAGCACAGCATGCAAAGAAGCACTCTCAGCTAAAGAGATGGTATATATGAAAAACCTACGTCTGATTCTGATTCATATATAAAGACATGACTAGTGTTACAGGCGAACGAGCTTCAGCGGTGGAAGCAAGAGGAGGAGAGGAGATTAGAGGAGGCGCGGCTGTCGGAGGAAGCTGCAATGGCGGTGGTGCAGAGGGAGAAGGCCAAGTCCAAAGGGGCCGTAGAGGCGGCCGAGGCGGCCAGGAGGGTAGCAGAGCTGGAAGCCCAGAAGAGGGTAGACGCGGAAATGAAAGCGGTGAAAGGGAATAGGTTCGGAATTCGGATACAGAAAGTACGACATAGACGAGATCGAAGCTGCCACCAACTACTTCTCGGAAGCCCAAAAGATCGGAGAAGGAGGTTACGGCCCTGTCTATAGGGGTTTTCTCGATCACACGCCTGTCGCCATCAAGGTTCTTCGTCCTGATGCTGCTCAAGGAAAGTCACAGTTCCACCAAGAGGTACTATATATTGTCGAGATTCTAAAAATCGTTACGCGCTAGGGTCTTTTAGGGATTAATTAACTCAATTAATCAGGTCGGTAAACAAGGAAATAGGATCTAGGCGGACATCTGAACAGAGTTTAGACGGGATTTTTAGAACACTGACTATTGCAATCTATATGGCTATTGTGCACTAGCTAGTACCTGATAACTAATTAATTAACATATGCATATATATATATACAGGTTGAGGTGTTGAGTTGTATACGACATCCGAACATGGTGCTCCTCCTAGGATCCTGTCTGGAGTTCGGTTTCTTAGTCTACGAGTTCATGGCCAACGGCAGCTTAGAAGACCGCCTATTCCAGATAGGAAACACACCACCCCTGTCGTGGCAGATCAGGTTCCAAATCGCGGCAGAGATCGGCACCGGCTTGCTCTTCCTCCACCAGACCAAGCCGGAGCCGCTGGTCCACCGCGACTTGAAACCGGCCAACATCTTGCTGGACCGCAACTACGTCAGCAAGATCAGCGACGTCGGGCTGGCCAGGCTGGTCCCGCCGTCGGTGGCGGACAACGTGACGCAGTATCGCATGACGTCGACGGCGGGAACATTCTGCTACATCGACCCGGAGTATCAACAGACCGGGATGCTAGGGATAAAGTCGGATATATACTCGCTGGGGATCATGTTCTTGCAGATAATCACGGGCAAGTCGCCGATGGGGTTGACGCACCACGTGGAGGACGCCATGGAGAGGGGAGCCCTCGAGGAGATGCTGGATCCGGCGGTGCAAGACTGGCCGGTCGAGGAGGCTATAGGTTTCGCGAAGCTGTCGCTGCAGTGCGCGGAGCTTCGGCGGAAGGACAGGCCGGACCTCGGGAAGGTGGTGTTGCCGGAGCTCAACAGGCTGAGGGAGCTAGCGGAGGAGGACATGGACGCCATGTACTATGGCGGCAGAGGGGGGCCCTATAGCGCCCCAGCTGTCGTGGGGGGCGGCTCAGGACAGAGGAGGGGCGGCGGCTCCCTCGCGCGCTCCAGAGCAAGTATCTCCCGCTCCATGCCGTCTAGAAGAGGAGCTCATTCTTGAAGGCTTGTAAAAGAGCTAGATGTATTTCTGTAGATCAATTCTGTTTTCAAAATGTAAATATTATGTTTTCTTCACTCAAACAAGTTAATGAACACAAATTCTGAAGTAACAATTAATTTGAAACAAAGAAAGTAATCCAAATTTTATAACATTTGATTTGAGATATATAATAACATGTTAGATCAATTGAACAAATGTTCAATTTCTCTTTAAACAAGGTTTCGGTCTCAACCTCGTATCTAGCAAAACTACAGAAACAAGAGTTCCATGGAAAATGAGTTAAATAATGCAAAGCCATACCCACATATAGACTAGATTTATAAAATCAAAGTAGAAAAAGCCCTCGTCTCATAATGAAAAATAAAATACCGGCAGAAGATCAAGGAAATGATCACTTTATATAATACAACACAGAAGATTGAAAAATAAGCTCACCGGAAAAATAGAAAGAAAAAATAAGTCGATTGGGCCGGGTTTCCTAGCGGTAATACATGAGCTGCTGCTGAGCAGAGTTGTTATTTGGATAGCCATCGAACAGTGCTTGGGAGCCACCAGAAGTCAAGCCCATGGAAGCAGCAGCAGCAGCGGCGAGGCCAGGTTGTCCGGTCAAGTGAACTAGTGCTTGGCCTGACAGACCAGATGCAGCGGCCTGGCTTAAGGCCAGTTGTCGCTGATAAGCCAATAGCTCAACTGGAGAATACCCTTGGTTCATGGGCAGCATCTGATATTGAGGTTGAGCTGGAGGGGGCAGCGGGTTTGAGGCTGTCCCAGCCGGAGTTGGCTTGCTTCCCCATGAGCACTGCATGCAAGTTTATAATGTATCAATATATGTTTTTGCCAATCATGGCATAAAATTATTTTGTTATCTTAAAGATGAAAAAGGACAAGCTACCGCGGTATAGTACTAGCACATGGCAGCAATAGATCTTCACAATCAAAACATTTTAGAGCAAGTAGTCTCCATGGACTAAAGCCTATAAAAACAAGTAGCTTAGGAGCTTTGTACAAGCAATATGGACACAATTCAGGAACACAGCATGTGACTTGACAATGACCTTGATGATGGGGCATACCGTCGCCCTTCCAAGTGATGAAAGGTCACTATTAGACACATAATTTGATGTTAGCTTAGGGGGTTGGTCTATGTTATGTAACTTGTATTATGCTATAGATGATGTGATCCGTCATACATATATGGTCTCGTCTTGAAGGGCTTATCAGGTAGTGTGTAGAGTCATTCTTTGAAAAAGCACTAGAAAAACAAACTTAAAAGATGACCAGGGTACAAGAGACGATCAAAATTAAAAGGCCATGACAAGTGTTCAAACCTTCATGGGTTTTCCATGGACTATCCGCCCGTTAGCCATTTGAATAGCCAAAGCTGCTTCATCATGGGTGTTGTATCTTACAAACCCGAAACCTTTATCTCTCTGGATACGTACTTCCTCAATAGCCCCAGCCCCAAAAGCATGGAACTGACAATGGAGTTCAGCCTGACTAACCTGAGCACATAGAAGTCAAGTAAACAGCATAAAGGAACAATAAATCACCAGGGTTAGGATCATGACAAATATTGTTGGTACAACATGACGAGAGAGAAAAAAACTTATATAGTGTAAACGCCAAATCGCAATTTCCAGGGGAAAAGGAATGAAAACCCATAAAGATTTCAAATAGTAATAACATAGCCCTTTTGAAGTGGAGATCCACTGTTAGAGCTCTAGCCTTGTTCATGTAATAAATACTTCTAAATCCAGTATCCCATGTATATGCCCACACCACACTGTTATTGGGCATTATTTTGTCAGGGAAAGGGGGGAAACCAAACAGCTAAAACCAGTCTCGTGTTCTGGCAGCAGTGCATCAATTTTCAGCATACATCATACTTGCAAAAACTGACCATATGGTTTAAACTTTTTGCAAGTTGTTATAACTGACAGAGCAAAAACTATTTTATCCACGATACCAACTTGCAATGGTTTTTAGGAGATGGTACCAACTTGCAAAAAGTGTAAATCACATCCCTACATCATACATGACAAAGTAACAGTCCTGGTACTTATATGAGGCCCACAAATCCAAGAGAGAGTTTCCAGACTCTTAATAGCAATGTAAAAAAATCCAATCTTGAATACATTGATTTATTTATCAAACATTATCTGATTACCTCATGGGAGAGGTTCCCAACATAGACAGTAGTATACGCTGGATTATTTTCAGGGGACTCTTCGTTTGTGGTCTCCTGTCCTCCATCTACAAATGAAACAATGTCAACATCCAAAATCATCCTAGCCACACCACAACATATCACAATTACAGATTAGTTATCTTTTAATGGTAACCCCCAATTTATAATGATTTGTCTTTATCATACATGAGATGTGGCACACGCAACTTGTAACACCTTCTTGCATATTAAATTGGAAAATATGGAGAGGAAAAAAGACACATTGGATTTCAACAACAAAAAAACGAACTAGTTTAACGTAGTACAATAGGATAGGATAAGGACAGTAGTTTAAGACACCAAGAGTTGTAAGTAACATTATTCGTGACACGTGGATTGGATGAGCACCCTTGTCAATATGCCAAAAAAAATGTTCATTATGAATTTATGATGAGTCACGGAAATGCCCCAAGCCTTTTTAACTGGCAGTAGGGACCCAATTTTTTTTGTTACATGCCAAACCCACAGAAACCAGCTGAAGGTGGTGACCTGAAACCTAGTAAGGTGGATACATATGCTACGCAGTGCAGTAGGCCTCTGCCCCGATCAAGATGGAGTTCTACAAATTATGAGTTCATAAAAGAAAAGTTCTGTGCCTACCCTACCTGAAGATCCATTTGTGAGCACAACTGCATTTTGATTTTCATTCATTTGCTTCTCTTCATTGGATGCAGCGCCTTTAGTAGCCCAGTTGCATCTTATTTGCCTATTTCCAAGCCATTTACCTACGAGGCGGAAGTACGAGTCAAAACTACAGACCAAATAAAAATCAAGGAAACGGGGGCAAAATCCAGGCAGATGCCTAACCAGTTAAGTCATTGATAGCACCCTGCGCATCCTGCAAAACAATTTCACCAGAATGAGTCTCCTTCAAATTAAAATACATAGGATGATATGTAATAATTATTACCATGTGATCATTTCAATATTCAAATTCATTCATGTTATCAAGTATCAATCGCATGCGTTATTTCAACAAAATGGGAATAAGTATATCTTGAAGTGTTTGAATCAATCAAGGAATAATATAACAAGGGCCTATATCAAGAGCACCTAATGATGGATGAACCCTACGAATTTCATGCATTCGTCACATATTCTCTAGTCAACCAAAACAGGGCAGGACAGAGCCCTACTTGATGTTTCCAAGGATTCTAGGAATATAAAATAAAAGGGAATAAAACATTAATCTTCCCAAGTGAGGTGTACTAATAACAAGGCAAGCATACCTGCTGATTACGGAAAGAAACAAACCCATATCCTTTTGAACGGCCGGTTTTATGATCCCACATCACCTTCGCATCACTGCAATTAACTTAGAGAAGAATTATAATTGCAAACAAACATCATTTTGCAGTTCGCATTTGAAAATTAAAGCGGCAGCTCACTGGCTCTTGCCATGGCCCATATGCACATAGACAGTTAATGTAATTAAATATAGACCTGGTTTCCCGTTTCCATGCCAGTTATTGGGTTCAAACATGTGACCCATATGAAAAATGACTATAATCATGGTGAATGAAGGATATTTTTTCCTTTAGAAGATGCATATACATAGAAATATAGCATCAACACTGATAAAAAAGAACCGAAATCAATCAGAAACTTACGAACAGCTAGCATAGACCGAGAAGCATGCAAACAATGTTGCATCAGTAACTTCAGGACTCAAATCACCCACAAAAACATTGAAGTGCCCTAGAGAGTTTAAAGTTTAGGAACATGTCAATAGGTATAAATAAACCAATAAAATATTGGGGAATAGACCCAGCAAGCACACAACAAGATAAAGCAGCACTAGCAAAAAGAAATTAGAAGACAGGTAACCTGAAGTATCTTCCCTCTGGCTACTTGCATATGCCCAATTCACCTTAAGTGCCTGACCATAGCTGCAAAGAGAAAAGAAACGACATAATTTTATGACGTTACAAGCGTTGAAGACACCAAAGATAGTGAGAAGGAAAAAAAAACTAATGATCCATATTGGCAGTTAAGTATAGATGCTCACAGTTGCCGTCCATGCAATGACATTATTGCTAGGGCTGCAGATGTTCGATCAATGTAGTCCACAAAACCATACGATGACTGGGAAAACAAGAAGCAACTGAACTATTAAGACATGGAAATAAATCAGATCTAACTACATTGAGGGCATGACCTTTCCCCAAGTTCTTATTTATCAGTTTTAAAGTTCATGCCAATTAGCAACTGATGTTTCTTAAACTACAATTAAGGAGCTCGAGCCAGTTGTTTTTTACAACAAGAAAATTAATGCACAGAACACACTGAGACAATTAACTGCACAATAATAACAAAGGGCAACGATACGTGATGTTAGCCCTTAGGATAGCACAGAGGCTGAATAACAAGGAGATCGATTTGGATCCTTTGTTTTGTTCTACTTTCATCTCTACTCATGTTGTTTTTAATTGAAAGCCTATGATTCAAATTGATATTAACACAGTCTCCTAATAAAATTGTCATGCAAAGGGCTAAATTAATTAAACTCAAACCAATATAAGCATTTTCAAGTATAAGGGGGACTGTGGGAGCATGGAATTAATTTAGAAATAAAACAAAAAAAATAGTGAACATAAGTGGTGCTAACATTAAATTGGAGCTGAAACATAGGCATTACCTTATCCTTTCTGATGAGCTTGCATCCTGCGAGAGGACCAGCACTCTGGAAAACTTCAGTGAGAAGTTTCTCAGTGACATTTACATGAATATTTCCTACATAACTGAATCATAACGACATAAGCTGATAAGTGATGGGATCTGAATAAGTGACAGGCTCACACATCCAGGTCCTAACAAATCATTCAGGATGCATCCACAGCAAAGAGCAGGTGTGTATTAAGTGAAAAATGTCATTAGAAAAGGATCCATAACAGATGTTACATACATACCAACAAGAAAACTAAGACAAAGAGAACCATAATAGCAGAAAAAATGCTGTAACACTCACACGCTGCGGCATGTAGATGAGTCAAAACCAGGAGGTAAATTTCCACTGGGCATAGGCTCCATCACCTGAAAAATATAATGTGAATAAAGGAAACAAAAACCATATCCTAACAACTCCAGTGGGACATCTTAGAAAAACATATAAAATATTTAGATCTGCCCAATTCAAAATGCATAGCCAGATGGTGTTAAGATACTAATCAAACTTAAAAGAGTTGACTAATCTTCCTGAGAAGGCATGCCGATGTGCAAGAAAACATTATTAATCGGTTTCTCTTCATCAGTTCAGCAATTAATGTCTATCTGCTATCTCAATCTGTAAGCACACTCTCATCAAAATTAAGGGAAGGGCAGTTGGAAGCCTATAAAATATCCTTTTGACTATAACTTGCTTACAGCACGCTTCAAGAATAAACCCTTTTCCACGTAGAGAATGGAACACTCATGTCTGTCGCTCATTAAATTGTTGAGATGTTGCATACTCGTCCAGGAAATTACATGTAAACAATCACTAAATTGTAAAATGTGTTTCATATAAAAGTTCAGAACATGTCTACGACATGAATCATATAGAGCACCAGAAACCTTCCTTAATGTCTTTGACTGTAACATTTGGTATATAAACTCTAATCATCCAAGCTTTTCGAAGAGGCCAGTGGTAAATGAAAAATAACCAGCAATTAAAGAAATTGTGTCCGAGTTTTAAAAAATAAAAACTATCTTAGGATCCGGATAAAAAAGTAGTATTTTGCATCCAAATTTCCTGATGATTTATCCAAAAATGAAAATGTGTCATCGATTAGAACTAAGCAACCATGATCAGATAACCATGGAAAATTAATAAAAACAGACATCCAACAACAACAACAAAAACACGAAATCAAATCACAACACAATGTGGGTATCATAAGCATCGTTCGCTTGGAAAACAAAAATGGAGAAATTACAGGCACCCAAATCCCCAGTTTTCGAGCTAACAATTAAGCACAGAAGAGAAGAGATGCGAACCTGAGGAACCTGAGACATTGCAGCGGCCGCGGCGAGGACACCGGGATGGTACATGTGCTGCTGCTGAATCAAAGCTTGCTGCATTAGGGCTTGTTGCTGTTCTTGCTGCTGCTTTAATCTCTGTTGCATGTTCAACAGCAGATCACGACCCTATAAGCAGACAGGAATATAAATGATCTGACAGATAACCCTATGTTTGGCTGAAGAGAAAACGCGAGAAAATTGTATAGCGATTTCGAAAATCAATTGATAAGGCGTTTTGGCTGTTCTAATTGATAAGTTGTTTTCTCTTATTTTCCATGTAAATTTTCGAGACAAATCGTTCCGAAGAAGATTTTCGAGACAAATCGTTCCGAAGAAGGAAATAGTAGGAGATAACCCCGCTCAACTATGCACCATTCTCATTATTAATTTTTTATTTTATTGGATAGAAATCAAAAGAAGGTACCCAACCAAAAACATAAAATCGAAGTAAAATTACAACGGGGATAACGAAATAAAAGGATGAGACTTGAGTCCTGATCCGTAGATGTCAGACGCTAACCCTATAACAAGATACTCGACTGATTTAGGGACAACATATTGGTGGATAGACTCTACGCGAGGGGTTACTCAACTGCAGTTCATAATAGTCATCACCTGACTCAACATGAAATTGCTCGTGCCAATTGGTACGGGGAGTTTGAGGGGACAACGGGCATCTAGGGAGAACACCAGGAATGGGGGAATCAGAATGTCAGACTTACACCGACCTTGACAGGGCGAGGCGTGTATCCCCATACACATTCTTTGCTCGTCCTTCGACTCATTGGACCTGGCGAGGCTGCATAGCAAACCTCGTCTGGCTGTTGGAGCCATCAAGAGCTCATGTTCTTGATCCACGACAGTTCGGTACCGCCGTCGATTTTTCACCCATTAATGCCGACACTCTGGGGGGACACTACGTCAGCCACTGCTCCCAATCTTCATGAGTTAGATCGAGGGGCTGAGGGGACCTCGCACAGAGATCCTTAGTGAACGGAATCAGGTTTAATTCGTTGTTGGA
>JAYMTN010001817.1:0-12073 GCA_036897425.1 Erodium trifolium
TTTTATTGCACTCTGTATAAATTTGTTTCAAAATGACCATTTTGCTCTTGGAAATTTAAATTTAAAATAATAATAATTAAAAAACAAAAATCCAAATTTACTTATCCCTTAAATTTCTTATTCTTTTACAGTACAAAGAGCAAGAAAAATAAGAGATGAAAATTTTGATTTTTTGTTTTTTACTTTTTAAAAAAAATCTATATTTTAAGGGTAAAATCATCATTTTGATAAATAAAAAATTGCAACAAAAAGAATGAATACGTCCGGGTATTTTTTTTTTTTTTTTTGCAATTGTCCCTTATTCTAATGCTACTTTTTTATCAACAATTATTTAAACGTATCAAGATTTGGGATCAAGACCACCCCCTATGTAGAATGGAGGTCTAGTTTTGCCACTTGGCCCAACAAGAGTTGATGAGAGATCAAAGTTGGGGAGGGAAGCCTAATAATTAAGGGCCCAATCAAAGTTGGGGAGAATTAAGGCTTCAGATATACCTTTGTTGAGACTTGAACTCAGGTCTCTTGGACCCAAGTTCAAATGTTTGATTAGTTGAATGAATATCTTTTTCTTGTTAGGTATGAAAGTCTATGCCACCGACGAGAAGGAGTTGATTATGGAACCATCTTTTAAGTGGGCTGCAAATCCTAATATTACTGTAGTCGTTAGAGCATTTGGATTGAAAGCTACAGCACAGGTTATTCCATTTCTCAATCATGCAAGTTTTCTTTTTGACATTTCTGATAAGATTTTAAAGAGTGCATTATTGGCTGCCTTCAATGTACTGAGTATGTCGAATATATTTTTTATTATGCTGTGTTTCAGGTGGTGGATGTACAGGTTTTTGCAGTGCCACGTATTACTCTGAAGCCCTTAGTTCCAAGCTTTCCCTGTTTTGCAAAAATCTGTGTGTCTCTTATGGACAAGGTTTGTGATAGTGGATATAATTATTAGGGATAATAGCAAAAAAGTTATAATTGTATTTTTTTTTTTGCATTTGCAGCCACATGTTGACTTTGGTCTGAAGCTGATGGGTGCTGACCTTATGTCTATACCTGGTCTCTACAGGTTTGTCCAGGTACTTCACCTTGCTCTCTTCTTCCTTTGTTATTTTACTTTTGGATAATTGTAAAAACTTGTGATGAACTATGCCCGTTTTGCAAATACTATCGATGTATTATTATTTTTTTGGCAAATGACATCCCCCAATTATTTTCGGTCTGCAAAATCCACTAACGGGGTTATTTTTTTGGTGCAAAAAGTCGAAAGTAATCATGCAAAAGTGTATATAGAAGGGTTCCGAATTGCAAAACACGTACAATGTAAATGGCAAAATTTCCAAAAATAAATAAATTTGAAAACACATGACTAATTTCCGTTAAAGATAATGGATGTACAGATTGAAAATAGTTGGGAGATGTCATTTGCCAAAAAAAAAAAGTTCACCGATAGTTTTTGCAGTTAACCTTTTTTACTCTCATATCTTGTACTTATGCTGCCCAAATTATTTGCATATTAGGTATTGTGTTTTGAGCATTTTGCAAATGTTGTACTGTTTATACATTTGAGTACTGGATTTAACACAGTTTGAAGAAGCCGATAAGTTAGGTATTTCCTCTCTTAGTGAGGTCAAACTAATAGGTGGAGGGCCAACCTTGTAATTTAAACTACCCTTTTGATCTCCAACCGTTTTAACTAAGCTAGGAATTCTCTCCTTTTTGCAGGAGCTTATCAAGAATCAGGTTGCCAATATGTATCTATGGCCAAAAACCCTTGAAGTACAGATGATGGATCCAGCAAAGTAAGTTTCTGAATACTGCTTAAACCTTTTCATGACATTTCTAATTTTTGATTATGCGTATTGACTCAAACCGTTTTCGAGAAGAAGTTTAAGAATAGCCCATTGAGAAGAAAATGGGCTTTGAGGGTAGTATATAATAAAAGGCCCATTAAGGGTATATCAAGTAATAGAGAACTAATATTCTTCGTAGGGGTGGGCAAAAAAACCGAAAATGTCAAAAACCGGGGTAGCTGGACCGAACCGGTTAAAAACCAATACCAAAACTGATGAACCGGACCTTATGCGCAACCGTGTAACCAGACTCTGATACCATATTAGAAGACTAACTCAATTAAAAGCTCAAGCTTACCGTTGAAAGACCAATTACAATTTTATACTCGTAACAGTTATATATTGAGAATTGCAGGGCGGGGAAGAAGCCAGTTGGTATACTCAATGTCAAAGTTGTGAGGGCCATGAAACTGAAGAAAAAAGATCTCTTGGGTGCATCAGATCCTTATGTGAAACTGAAGCTAACCGATGAGAAACTCCCGTCAAAGAAAACTACAGTGAAGCACAAGAACTTGAACCCAGAATGGAATGAAGAGTTCAATATGGTTGTAAAAGATCCCGAAACACAGTCTCTAGAGCTTAATGTATATGATTGGGAGCAGGTACATTTCCTTTCCAGTTATCTAGGGATACTTGCAAAAAAAGAAGTATCCTCTCGGATTCACTTTTTACAAGTTGTAGTCCTCCTCTTTGATAATTGCAAAAAAAAGAAGTGTCCTGAACTTGTCTGTTTGTTGCACTTTGTGTAAAATTGTTTCAAAATGTTGATTTTACCAAAATTTAAATTTTTTTAAAATATGTAACAAACAAAAAAAAAATCCAGAATTTTCACCTCTATTAATTTTCATCTTTAAAGATTTTTTCATCTCAGTCCAAAGAGGGAGAAAGTTATAGATTTTTTTACTTATCATTTTAAAGGGTATATTCGTCATTTTGAAACAAATATACACAAAGTGCAACAAACAAACCAGTTTAGGGCACTTTTTTTTGCAATTATTAAAGGAGAGGACTACAACTTGAAAAAAGTGAATTCGTGAGGATACTTTTCTTTGCAATCTTCCCATTTATCTATTAGAAATTGTATCTCCTTTCTCAAGTTAACTATTACTCTCCGTAGGTGGGCAAGCACGACAAGATGGGCATGAACGTAATTCCGCTGAAAGAGCTTACCCCTGATGAGTCAAAAGAAATGACTCTTGATCTCCTAAAAAATATGGACTTAAACGATGCCCAAAACGAGAAATCACGTGGACAGATCGTAGTGGAACTGATATACAAACCTTTCAAAGAGGATGAGCTGGCACAAGGCTTTGATGATACACAGACTGTTCAAAATGCTCCTGAAGGAACTCCTCTCGGTGGAGGTCTCCTTGTGGTTACAGTTCACGAGGCTCAAGATGTTGAAGGAAAGCACCACACCAATCCGTATGTACGCCTTCTCTTCCAAGGGATCGAGAAGAAAACTAAGGTACTGAATTAAAATAGCATTTGGCGAAACAATGATCTAGTATTGACTATTGAAGTTACGGGAACGAAAATATATTTCCATTGATAATAGGGATAATCTTAAAACAGAAACTAGACTATTTTCATTTTGGTAATAAATGACAATAATACCCTCCATCAATTTTTCAAAAGTATGCCACAGCTACTGCAATTTTTGCCTGAGTTTTTTAAATTGTTGTAGGGGTATTTTTTTTGTCATTTATTAGAGTGAAATTAGAATTTTTAGAAGTTAAGTATAGTTGGGTGGGAAAATATAAAAGTCAGTTTAGTTAAGTTGTAATGGCAACAACAAGTTTAGTGTATCTTTATGAGATTATCCCTTAATAATAGATAGGTTTTTGGGGTAATTCCAATAACACACCTCCAAACGACCCTTATTAAGAAATACACTACGCTCACCTTTTTTTATTATTATAAAAACGCACCTACACACCTTTTTATTATTATAAAAACGCACCTATAGGCTATACCAATGTCAGTAAAACGATTTTTGTTAAATTTTTCTTTCAAAAACTAACAGTCACTTCTGTTTTTAAGGGGATTGTTTTTGAGAAATTTTTTGCAAAGGTGACGGTTAGTTTTTGCAAAAAAACTGACCGGGTGAGTAATATTTAACGGAAGTCATTGTTTTCAGACATCAAATGAAAAGTATAGGTACGGTTTTGGAAGAAAAAGCTGAGCGCATCATGTATCTCTTAATAAAGGACGCTCTAAGGTGCGATCGTAGGGGTTTCCCTAAACTTTTTGTATAATTGCTTCGTTTTTTTAATGGTGCAGCATGTAAAGAAAAACCGGGATCCTAGATGGGATGAGGAGTTTACGTTTATGCTAGATGAGCCTCCAACCAATGAAAGAATGCACGTGGAAGTTCATAGTACCTCAAACAGGATTGGTCTGCTGCACCCCAAGGTACGATTTACTTTGTTTCCTCAGATTTATTTGTTTATAAAATGAGGTACATAATTTGAAGTCTAGAAACTATCATGGTAGTGTCTATGAAAGCGATATATTTATTTAGGGTTGATTGGATATAACTACTCTTATGAATTGCTCACAAATTCATGAACCCACTGTAAACATTCTACAAACACATAAACTTGCAATGGTTTGTTGGGCATGCCTGTCTTACGACTACGGAGCATATAAAGCGATAGTTGATGTCATTTGTTTGTTGGGATAATTGCAAAAAAAGACCCTGAGGTATTCACTTTTTTGCAAGTTGTAGCCTCTTCTTTAATAATTACAAATAAGTGTCCTGAACTTACTTTTTGTTGTACTTGGTGTAATTTTGTTTCAAAATGATGATTTTTTTAAAATTTCAAAATGATACAAAAGGTCTCAAAATTTTACCTCCTTTAATTTTCTTCTTATTTGGACGTAAAAGGAGGATGGAATTCTATGTTTTTGTTTTTTACTTGTCAGTTTTTGGGGTAAAATCGTCATTTTGAAACAAAAAGACGAGTTAAGGACATTTGTTTTTGCAATCAACAAAGAAGAGGGCTACAACTTGCAAAAGGTGAATACATCAAGTCGAAGGTACTTTTTTTGCAATTATCCATTGTGTGTTCTTAGCTTTGTTGAGACTTGGGACTTCTGTTTTTGTATCAGGAATCTTTGGGTTATGTGGATATCAATCTCTCGGACGTTGTTAGCAACAAAAGGATCAACGAGAAGTACCATCTTATCGATTCTAAGAACGGGAAGATCCAAATTGAAATGCAGTGGAGAACCTCCTCGGCCTGATTGGGTAAATCAGCTCCGTTCTTTGTTATTCGATTCAATTGTTTCTTTGTACATGGCTGTAACTATGTCAATGTGATCTGAATTGTTCTTTTTCCCCCAATTTATAAAATTGTTTTGGCATTGTTTATGAGCAAGTATAACTACAGTATGAGCATTTGAACAGAATATATGTGTATGGCACTATTGAAATGTTTAAATTGGGATATTTTTTGTTTCTGATCTTTGCTGTGATATATGACTTATTATTTGTTACAAGTTACAACAGGTATTATGGATACTGATAAAAATTTACCGTGTACTCTACCATGTTTGTAGTATGTTGTTATCGTTTATTTTTAGGGATAATTCCAAAAACTTACGATAACTATGTATGTTTTGTAAAAATTCACGTTGAACTATTTTCCGTTTGCAAATTCACCAATGGTGTTAATTTTTTTTTTTTTTTTACGAAAAGTTGAAAGTGAGGGTTCCAAATTGCAAAACACTTATACACAAGGGTTATAATGAAAAGGGAAAACCTATCATTTCCAAAAAAAATTGATGTTATGTGATTGTCACATGATTAAATTCCGTTAAAGATAATGGATTTATATACGAATAATAATTTACCCTGAGTTTTTACAAAATAAAATAGTTCGCCATGAGTTTTTGCAAAACGCACATAATTCACCGTAACTTTTTGCAAGTATCCATATTTTTTTTTATGGTGGCACCATTAATAACATAGTTCTACTCTACCCCATGAGTATCTTAGAGATCGTGAAAAAGAAGGTGAGTTTTGTCATTTTAAAAGTGAACTCAAGCTCTAACATTTTAAATTAAAATTTAATTTAATTTCAAAAGTTTGCACAAAATAACATATTTAAAAGATAAAAATGAAAAAAAAAACTATATGGAAAAAAATGTCACACTTCCAAGGGCTGATAAATGAGTTTTATAATTTATGACCAGATTAAAATAATATAATGGAAAATTTATCGGTAAATTAGTTATACTTAAAACTCAAAAGCCAGATTTCGGCCACGTGGCGAGCTCAGCTCCGTTAGATAAGCTTGAGCGCACACGATCAGCACGCGTGCCGGTCTATCCATTTGCCATATCTTTCTCATGAGCTCCAACTATAAATAGATTCAGTGACCTGTGATGCTTCACCAGTCAAAATCCAATTCCATTTTCAATTATTTCTTTCTCTTCTTCTCAAGCTCAGCTCAGCTCCGGTAGGTTTCAATGGCGTTTCCGGTCGTGGACACCGAGTACGTCAAGGAGGTAGACAAGGCCCGCCGCGATCTCCGTGCGCTCATTGCCAGCCGAAACTGTGCTCCGATCATGCTCCGTTTGGCGTAATCTTCTCTCTCTCCCTATTTTTCTGTTTGTTTCCTTGGAAAATACTATGAAATTGAACAACGGAACGCGAAGTTGATTGGATTCGTATTTTGTTGCTTTGTTTGATTTGGTACATGAGCTATGGATTCACGATTTTGTTTTTGTTTATGTACCTGAAACTTCAAGTTAGTGAAGGTTTAATGGAAGCTTGTTGTTATTGTATAAGGTGATCTTCTCTGTAGGAAGCTCGATTGTTTGTTGTTTTGTGTGTTTTGGGAGTGAAGGTGACGTGATGCGAAAACAGGATGTGATTTACTGGCTAGGAAGCTCGATTGTTTGTTCTTTTGTGTGTGAAGGCGGCGTGATGTGAAATCGAATAGGTGTTCGTGTTACTAGCTGCTCTATCTATTACTATTTTCTGTTTGTTTCCTAGGAAAATGTGATAACAAACGGAAAGCCTACTTGATTCAATTCATATTCGGTTACTTCATTTGATCTAGTTCTTCAAATTTATTTGCATGGATTTTTCTTAGTAAATACAACTGCGGATTGGCTATTTCTGTATAAGAAGTTCAAGTGTTTGTTGTGTTGTTTTGTATGTTTGGGTTAAAGGTGGCCTGATGCAGTGTGAAGTCGAATACATGTGGTTGTCATGGACTCCCTTTCTTCCGTTTCTTTCCTTGCAAAATGCTGTGGAATTGAACATCGAATGTGTCGTGGATCCAATTCATATTGTGTTGTTTAATTTGGCTTAGTTTCTGTGTTTTGGTTGGATTTGTATTGATTCTTTGTTTCTGCATCTCAAAACTTAGGAAAAATCTTGCTCGTAAATGATTCATGGTTTCTCTTTGGAGGAAGTTTGAGTGTATGTTATATTTTTTTATGTGTTTTGTGGGTGAAGGTGGCATGATGCAGGGACATATGATGTGAAGTCGAACACTGGTGGTGCTAATGGCTCCATCAGGATGGAAGAGGAGTTCTCTCATGGTTCAAATAATGGACTGAAGAAGGCTATTGATTTTTGTGTTGAGCTGCCTGATTTGCTCATTCTGTCTTTCATGTGGTTTCCCTTTTCTATTTCATCTTAAAGTAATTTTGTTTTTCAGTTTGTTTAGAATCTAAATAAAACATACAAAAATCTCATCTAAAGAGTGTGCATTTCAATTCATAAGTGTTTAGGAAATTTATGAGTAGATAAGGATGCAGTTATAATTCAATGAGGCAAATGTTAATTCTTCACAAAAAGAGTTCATAAGCAAGACTGTTCAGATGTTTTGATTTATTAACAGAATATATCTATAACAGTAATATGAAGTTTAATTATCAAAGAAAACTATGTATGATCACCACAAAATTATTGAATTATATATGATTGTTGCCTGCACATGATGTAGTCATCTGTGTAGGATGAACTGCAAGAGTACATGTCAACAGTATTCATGTCTAATCATAATTAGTTTTAATGTTAAGCCCGAACTTTTAATTAATTATCCCCATAGAATACAGTTCTACTTAATTGCCTAATCATTATCCACTGCCTTAACAAAGATAATTCAACAGTATTAAAAAGTAATAATGATTTTAGTATTTTCTTTGATTAATTTGGGGTATCATTATGGTTATAATTAATAATGTCTTTGTATAGGTTACCATTTTAATTAGGCATTTATGTGTATTGATCTTGATTTGTATAACACTACATTCTCTCTCTATCTATTCCCTTTTTCTTTTAAGAGTTATAAAATACTGCATCCCGTAGATTCATAAGAAATGCGTTAAACTTTAACTATTAATAGGCACAAACACTAATTTGGTCCTGTAACTATTGGAGCTTTATTATAGTTCAATTAAAATTTGTCTGCTGTTAATGGCTCCTTTCTCTCCTTTTTTATGGCAGAGGAAGTGAAATCCAAATACACAAAGATCACATATGCTGATCTTTATCAGGTGAGTACAAAGTTGAGCATGTCATTTTGTTTGCTATTTAAGATACCTTAACTCTTTCCCATTTTATATGTCAAGATTTTTTTCACATGCTGACGCGAAGTCTTCATTCCATGCTTTCATTCTAACAGAACCATAGATTTATTTGAAGTTACTACATACACAAAATATCTATTTGAAGTTCTCAATTATCAAGACATGCATGTTTTGAGAAGCAACATTTGTGTAATACCAATTTCTAACTGCTTTGACCGAGTCTTATCTAGAGCTTTTAGTTTTGTTTATCTTGAGAGAGTTAAACCGACTCAAAATTCATACATTCATAATTGTAGCTTGCCGGCGTTGTTGCAGTCGAGGTTACTGGAGGCCCCACTGTTGAATTCATTCCTGGTAGAAAGGTATCTTACTATATCCCATACCATGACAATGTAGCTTGCTAACAAACAATTTCTACTCATAGTTCAATGTCTTTTTCCTTTTAGGATTCAAAAGCTTGTACCAAGGAAGGGCGACTTCCGGATGCTAAACTAGGTCCATTTAATACTTAAATTTGGTCTTTAACATTCGTACATGGAGCACTGTTATGTTATGTCTGAAATATTTCGGTGATGGACGGATTCATATTCTCTCCATAGACACTAAATCAGGTGTATCAAAACCTTTTTGGGATCGAGACCTTAATTGTATAGAAGTAAGTGTACACCAAACAATATTTTATTCTTAAATGGGCTCCCTTATGTAGAAGAGAGTTACTACATTTTTTACCCCCATCTTGAGAGAGGCCCAACAAGGGTTGAATAGAGGGAGAGGCCCGAAGTTGGGATGGGAAATAAGAAGTGGGGGTATAGTTGCTGGGACTTCAACCCTGGTCCCAAGACACTTTGAGTTTTAATAATGACTAGTCCTACCTAAGGGATTAATTTCTCTCATAGTTATAAGGGAAAATTGCGAAGAACAACCCTCATTTATGTGTTTTTGGCAACTTGTAACCCTGAAGGAAAAACTCTTGCAACTTGTACCCCAGAACTTTCATATTTTTGCACAGTTTATCAGAGTTGAAAAACCAACGAAAAGACTTATTTACCCATCATTCCTTTTATTAGTTCAGGGTCACAAATTTGCAAAATGTCATACTTGAGGGATTTTTTTTGCAAACCTTCCTTTTTAATATAAGAGTATAAGTGGTGTTTTTAAAAACTTTCATGTGCGTAGCACATAACCTATTTTGAATTAAATCTGTTACTTCTCACTAACGCTGCAAAAAAATTAAACTTCGGGGCCAGAAGTGGTCAAAATCTCAAACATGAGTCATTTTTTGCAATTTTCACTAGTTATAATTATGTTTTCATGCCTCATGGCCCTTGTTCCCGTCTGTCTATCTGCCCTTAAAAGTTTAAGCTTGCATTGTCCATGCTCAATTATTATTGTAGGTGCACCACATCTAAGAGACATCTTCTATCGGATGGGTCTATCTGACAAGGACATAGTGGCACTCTCAGGAGGGCACACTCTGGTAAGAATATTGACATTATTTATATTTACTTATTTACAAGTTTTTTTGGAAATAGATTCTTATTTGTTAATGTTGCACCACCGGGTGTGACAGGGAAGGGCACATCCAGAGAGGTCGGGTTTTGATGGTCCCTGGACTGTGGAGCCTCTGAAGTTTGATAACTCATACTTCACGTAAAGCCTTAAACCGAGTTCTAATAAATTAAATCTGATTTTGTCAAGGTCCATTTTGTCGTAGTAATTCATTTTATATAATTATCAATTGTAGAGAGCTGCTGAAAGGAGAGTCAGAGGGTCTGTTGAAGCTCCCAACAGACAAGGTCTTAGTGGAAGATCCCGCATTCCGCCCTTACGTTGAGCTGTATGCAGAGGTAATATATCTGCTACTGTTACTCAAATTTTGTTTTCAGAGCCCGTCCGAAGGATATTTACTTATTGAATGCGGCATGATATAGTTATGGAATTTAGAATGACTCAAATGTTGTTCGCCTAGTTTTTAGGGAAAACGTTATTTACACCCCCTCGACGACCTTTGAATTTTTGAAGTTACCCCTACAGATTATTATAAATTTTCTTCAAACATGTCACTTATATTGGGTCGGTTTCGACTATCATCCAAAAACTTGAATAGGTCGTGGCCTTTAAGAATCGCCTGAGCCTGCAGCTTCCAATTGATGTAATTGGAAGAAGTAAGTTTGATGACATTCGTGAATAATATCTGTGAAGAGTTGGGTCGGGTTGATTAGAGACAGTAGCAGTAGGTTCAGTAGTCATAACTCATAAGATGTAGCAGAGAAAAGAAGGTTGTGTTTAATGGAAGAACTTATTCCGGAAGGTTAGGCTGCATAGACATGACCTATGACAAGTGAAACAACAAATGAAGATATAGTGGTACAGATTTAACTCATTTAGGTGATGATGCTGGCTAGAAAAAATCAATCTGCCCGGTTAAATTTTCCCGTTTTTATCTGTTTTCTTTTTCCCAAGCCTTCTGCTTAACTTTGGGCTTTTATTCAGGATGAAGAAGCATTCTTCAGAGACTATGCAGCATCACACAAGAAACTCTCGGAACTCGGGTTCACTTCACGTTCCAAGGCAATTGTGAAGGACAGCACCGTAATAGCACAAAGTGCTTTCGGTATTGCAGTCGCCGCTGCTGTGGTGATCCTGAGCTACGTGTATGAGGCCCGCAAGAAAACGAAGTGAAACAGGTTCCCTTGATCCCCATTGTTACATGCAAATATGCTATCGTTTTTTATTTGGTCGGACTAGTTCGATATTAAGTGCCTTTTTCTAAGACACTGCAGGCAGTACTAGAAAGAACGATTTCATAGGCTGTAAAGGGACATTAAGAACTCTCGTATATGTCGTTATGACATTATCTTTTATAATCTTGCATGCACTTGCCGTTTCGCTTGGTAACGAAATACCCTACCGTCCCTGTGTATATGTAGAATGTTGCTTCCAGACGGGTCAAACCGTTAGACCTAACGAGTTTTCGTTGTATGTCGTTTTGGGGGTTAAAGATCTTCAAGAGCTCATCTGTCTATGGAGGCTTGAATGTGAACTTTTGTGTGCCTGACAGGAGAAGCTGTTATACTTGAGTTCTAGTGGATCAGAATGTGATTAGTTTTAAGAAGAATGATCATGTCTTAATTCTAGGTCACTTGTTCTGGGACATGTTTGAGAAAGGAAGTTAGATTTAGAATTATGATGTGTGAGTAGCTAAAGATTTTATCTTTAAAAAAAATTGTAGTTATGATTTTTCCTTAATGAAATCTAGATCGGATTGGGCTTATCCTAGATCGGGCTTAATCAAGGCTCATACCTAAAGCAAAGCCCATGCTTTCCTGGGTTTCATTAAAGGGAATGTTGTTTGCAAAGATTTATCAAAGTGAAGGTTAGTCAGCAAGTTTTTCATCAATATGGTTATTGTGTAAATTATCCCTTAAGTTAGGTTAGGTTAGGTTAGGTTTTATTGTGCGCTTGGGTAGTCTTGGTCGGTCAAGATGAGGTTCTTATGAAAAGATAATATGACGGATTTGTATGTGGGTTCAACTGCCTGTTTCATATACGATTACAATGGCATGGCAACGAATAAGTCAAGAGTAGGGTTCGAGTTCGTGGAGGATTTTCCGAGGTAGTGGACTTGTTGTGAGCTGATGGTGAGTATGTTGGGTAAGGTTCATGAATTG
>JAYMTN010001818.1:0-12073 GCA_036897425.1 Erodium trifolium
CCCTATAAACGGCTTTAAATTTGTCAAAGTTGGGTTTGAGGAAAAAAATTGCTCAACTCGGGTTTGAACGAGTGTACATAATTAAGTTCGAGTGTATATATTTTCGCTCGACCTTGGTTTGAACCTATCAATTTTTACAATATAAATTAAAGGTTATATTAAATAAAAATGAAATCACACTTCAACTGCCTTGTACATTAGAGTAGAGAAAAAAAGTCTAAGAGACTTCTAGGGCTATCCCCTCTTCTCTCCCTGCCGCCATTTCTGAACACCTCACTCGACGCCCCCATGACTTCCACCAGCTCCTCATCTTCTTCCTCTCCGACCCACAAGACCGGCAACACCCTCATCGTCACACCAAGTGGCCGGATACGGGCTCACTAGGTGTGGCGAGATGACCTTGAACAAATCTCCGTCACAACGCGATGCCCTTCTCGAAATCGATCCCAACCGGACTACACCAGCACCTCTACGTGTCGGGCCCCCGTCCCTCCAAGCCTCACTACCACGAGCAGGCCCCCATCTGCTCCTACCCTCGCGGTGGAGCCCTCTCTAAAAGCCGTCATAGACTGTGCCGAGACATGCAACCCGCTCCACGACCACCACAGACAAGCCCATATTTGGGAGAAACAACCGATGGCATGACCTCCTCTCCGTCCCACAGCGACTTTGTCGACAACGAACATAAGGCAAGGTCAACCACTTTGCATGTCCTCCCGTCGAAAGGACCCTTGGAGGTCATTTTGGACCGGTTGGGAGGGTTCTCGTTGGACGATGATATTGACGACAATGATGTGGTCATGGTCCCGACGGAGGCGATTTCGACCATCTCCGATGGACGATATCGTTTGTCACTAGTATGGAGAATAGTCTCCGATGTCAGCTGCAACCCCAAGATCATGTGTGGTGTCATGCTCTAGCGCTGGCAGGTAAACGACATGGAGGTTGATTTCTTATCCAAGGACGTCGTGTTGTTCCTATTCCCATCGGAAACGGCCCTCAACCGGATCTGACACAAAGGTCAACGACCTTCAGTGGGTATCCGCTGCTTCTACTCCCGTTCATCTCGTGCAGGAAACCGGATACAATCCCCTTCCGTTTCATGGAGATACAAGTTCGACCATACAACGTCCCGGGAGATGCCCGAAACGACCCCATTTGTTCTCTGCTAGCGAACTCATTAGGCACTGAAGTGGTCGAGGAATTTAGGGAACCTCTTTCTTTAGTACGTCTTAAGGAACTTATTTTCTTGTTGCCCAGCTGTAGTGCCACCTGTATTGCCACTTGTATCACGTTAGTAAATGACTAAAATTATCGACTGGTAAACGCATCGGCTGGTTACCGGGTTTAACCGAAAAATTGGTAATTGTTTTCAAGCTTGTGTTTTCGGGAACAAAGAGAGATGGAGAGCCAAATCAAGTGAGATTGAGAGGTTGTTTCCGAGTAGGGGCTAAAATGCGAAGGTTAGAGGTTTCCTATCAAATCGTAGGAACCTAGTGTTGATCTAGTGAGTTCGCTAAGGGTGAGATAAAAAATAAGAAGCAAGGCGACTGAAGACAAGTGATCATTTTTTTTTTGCGTTACGGTTTGTTTCGAAGAAGAGACTAAAATGCGAGATATGGCTAGGGTCTAAGGCTTTCCGTGAAATTAGAGAAGATCGGTGTCAATCTGGTGAGCCTTCGTTCGCTGTGGTTGAGGAGAGATAAAACCCTTGTTCGTTGAAGTGTGAGAAAGACGATGACATAATGAAAGAGAGGATGCGCGTTTGAGTGTCATGTAAGGTTAGAATTTCTTTGAACAGTTCGGATTGAATCCCTACAATCAACAATTGAGAACTGAAAATAAAACATTGGGGTCGGTAAATGGGCTCATGGGTTGGTGTTGGTCTAGGTACCGCTCAGTCTATTAAATTGACGAATATGTGTTATCTGAACTAATCTCCATCCAAAATATCGATTTTCCTCTTTTGTCTTTAGCCTTTGGCCAATTATTTTTTGTTTTTATTTCTTCGATGGTAGTTGTGATCGGTTTTCGACAATACAACTTTTTTGGCCCACTCCTAATAGAAGGTATGAAGTTCAAAAATTTGTGTGTCGTAATACTGAAAACGAGTGAATCTAGGGATGCAATGGGGCGGGTTCGGTGCGAGGTTTCCGCGCCCCTGTTGACCCTAGTACGTTTTCGCTCCATCGGGGACAAGGGTTCCCCGCTCCGTTTTACCCCGCCGGGGATGGGGTACCTACTCCCCGAATAAAATGCAGATTCTTGAAATCACATCATTCTTAAACAAAAATTATCTAATGTTTCTTGATCAAATAATTTAAACAAAATGCATATCAAACAAATATCATATGACAACCGTGTCGCATAAAAAATTAACAAATGATAGAATATTTTTTATAATAAACTAACGAAATGTATCGTAACATAAAACTAAATGTTCGCAACTTATCTTTTCACCATAGTACAACATGGAATCATCATTTTGAAGCAATTTACTTGATCATGATATATAACTGTTTTTAATATATATTTTATAATTATTAGTATCAGGATTCGGGACGCCCCGCCCTCGATCAAAATCCTTGTTGATCGTCCCGCCTAAAAAGTCCCCGTCTAGAACCCGTCTCGGACGGGGTGGGGACGTCGGTTCCCCGTTAGGGTCGGGACATTTTGCCATCCCTAAGTGAATCAAAGCATCAGTCTGTGGGCTAAGGGCCCATTTCAAGAGTGGGCTCTGAGCCCAACAGTTGACTGTTTGGGCCCTACTTGAAAATGGCTGGATCAACGGGAAAAAACGACTAAAACCTAATAGATTTCACTACTTCATCGGAAGCTGTGGTGTGCGCAGTAGTGGAGAAGAAGAAGAGGAAGATGGCGCGAGAGAGCAGGAGGACGAGGCCAAACATACTGGTTACGGGCACACCTGGTACGGGCAAAACGACGACCTCGACGGCTCTTGCGGAAGCTACTCAGCTCCGCCACATAAACATCGGCGAACTCGTCAAAGAGAAGAACCTCCACGACGGTTGGGACGAGCAGTTCGAGTGCCACGTCATCAACGAAGACCTGGTATGACATCTTCTTCCTTCCTCAACGCACCAAAAACCCTAATTGACTTTTCTCCTTATGCACTGTGTTTCCCCTATTTAAAAGTCATTAATAAAAATGAAAGTTGATTTATAAAGGGATGCAATTTCTGTATTTTTGTGTGGCGAATTTAACTCTTGAAATGTGTTAGTAATTGATGTGTAATTTGGAAAATTTGATAATTGACCTCTGTTAATGATCAGATTTGATATAGTTCGATGCCACCACTCATTGCACAAATACTTGTATCATTTATAGAGCTTAGTAATGATATAATCACTATGCACTATTTGCAAGTTGTTCAGAATTTGGTTTCAAAATAATTTTAACAGAAGAAGATAGTTAAGAGTATAGATTAGACTTTAGAGGTTTGCCGTCTGCTTCTGAAATGGTTGCAAGAAATAGAATCACCATTTTAGTGTTCACTAGAGTGGTTATCTTATACGGAATGGAGGAATGGTAGCCACCTGAACTTCTCTACTCAGTAGTCTATCAGGATTTAGAAACTTCCTGGTGATCCTAATTGGTTCCAAATGCCTTCCCTCAGAAACTTAGATAATGGTGAACCTATTGAATAGATATTGATGCCATTGCCATCTATGATTTCATTGCTAGTCTTTAGCGGTAGAATGCTTATAATTTTACAACTTTGGACCTTTACTTTGAGAAGACCCAGGATATGGTAATTTTAATTATCCATCCTATGCATTGATGAGCTTCAATTAGGACTCAAGCTTTGATTCAGAGGCTACATGATTCAAAATCAGAGGTGATTTGGTTTTGAGCATGAATTGCTGGCAAATTGATCGAATCAGCAGCTAAGCTCATCAAAATTTTGTTTTAAGCTTATAAATACTTTGAATCTTGTTCTTTCTTGATATATTTGGAATGCGAATCTTTTCAAGTATTCTAATTCATTAATTGAATCGCAATCCAACAATCATGGTCATGTGAATTTTATAGGTGTGTGATGAGCTTGAGGATGTAATGGAACAAGGGGGGAACATTGTAGACTACCATGGTTGTGATTTTTTCCCAGAACGATGGTTTGATTGTGTTGTGGTGCTTCAAACCGATAACCCTGTTCTGTATGATCGCTTGAGTAAGAGGTACATGAACAACGTAGTACAGCCTCTCAATTGATATATCGGTTTGTAATTATGGTCACTGTACTTGATGTTGATTTTTGTGGCAGAGGTTACACTGGGACGAAGCTTTCAAACAACATAGAATGTGAAATCTTTCAAGTACTTTTGGAGGAGGCCAAGGAGAGTTATCCAGAAGATATTGTGGTGGCATTGAAGAGCAACACTGTGGAGGACATAACCGGAAATGTCTCAACTATGACAGATTGGGTGAGGAATTGGAGGCCCACATCCTAGTTTCAGTAATATCACTTCATCCAATCTGATTGTAAAATTAGCTGTTGCATGTTGGGAATGTGTACTCTGCTCTATGCAGTTTTTTGCTTGCTTATTTTCTTCTATCTCAAGGAACAATATAGCTTCAGCTTTTCATATTGTTGTGTATGTTTAGTTTAACAGTATATATATTCAGTTCCGACCAAATGGGTATGCATGGAGCTCAATTACTATGCGTTTAAACTTCAAACTCTTCTGAGCTGACCTACCTTCCTTCTATGTATTCCCTTCTTATGTATTCCCTTAAGTAATAATATGTATTCTATGTATTGTATTCCCTTAAGTAATAATAGGTATTCCCTTCCCTTCTAGGTATTCTATGTATTCTCTTGTTTACTTGTCTATGGCGGTTTCTTCTTGGGTGCTTTCGGAGGTACCCAGTTCTCGACCATAGAAAGAGGGAGAGGGAGAGGGTATTTTATGGTCGAGAAGTGCTGAACCAATGTGTGGCGTCTTAGCTAAAATCTATCTGTTCAATATCCACTAGTGTTTTCATAAACACACTTTTTGTTTGGATAAGATGATTGTGTGATTTAGTTGGGAGGGAATGGAAATGGGAATTACGTCCGGATTGGAAGTTTGAACTTCGAACTTTTGAGTGCACGTGTAGATATATTTACAAGAGAAAGGCTGGTCCATGTTTTCCTAACTTCTCAAGCCCTAGAGCGCGATGCTTTCACCGTGGAAATGCTGCAAAATTTTACAACTTATGTTTTTCTATCATGATGCTTTCACTGACCAATTCATTATATGTAACCCAACTTTAAGGTATGCACACCAAATGTTGGATGAAATGCATACATGAATACTTTTTTTTTTTATCAATGAAAAATACGATTTTATTTAAAGATGAGGAACCCGTGGAGGGTGCAACCTCAGCTAGTACAAGGAATGAGTCTCAAGAAAAAAGAGAATTACAACAGTGCCGAGAAGAAAGAGTAAGGATTTCTTTGCCATAAGAAGCATGAAACTCATGTGTTGGGTCTTGGCGAAGATGGAGCTGACTGGTTCAAGGGTTCGAGTGAAGACTGCTGTGTTGCGGGAGAGCCAGAGGAACCAGAAGCCTAAGAAAAGAAGGCGAAGCCAGGGGTTCTTGAGGGATCTTACCGGTTGAAGGCCTGCCCACTGCCGATGAGGCTCTGAGAGATGTTCGGAAGACAAGTAGAGAGGCTCCACCAGGAGAGGCTACCACTGCACAGCAAGCCTATTTCCTAGATGGGAGGTGCAATGTACCGGTTTATAATGTTCCATAGTTTGTAGACACTGTTGGACTATAATCAGCTCATACTATCATCACTTGGCAGAGCATTTGGATCTGTCATTGGAAACTTTGAAGATGATGACTTGTCTTTCTGATAATGCTTCTCATCCGTAGCTTAAAGCTTTAGCTATACTTTCAAGTGGAGATGCTTTAAAGCAGAAAAGGTTCTTCTCCGGTGAATATTCAAAAGTGAGTCATGGCTCAAATCCTCTGCAATTTGATCCCGATTTGCAGAGGATTCAAAGACAGCTGTACATGGTATATGGTCCTATTTTGTAAGTCAGACTTAAGCTCCATGTTTATGGTCCTATAGGTTGTGATATTGTAATGTTAAAAGAACCATTTGAGCAAAATAAAGTAAACAAACATTTCAGTGATTCCCAAAGCATGCTGTTTAGGTACCCAGTCTATGAGGGGGATGGGATTGTTGGTATAAAATAAAACAAATATACATGTAAGCTACGTCACTTGCGTTCCTGCACCATTTTTACTTGCACAAATGTGGGTCTGAATGCTTCAGAGATGAGATGTTTGTAGCAATTTTACAGACTCAAATCGATTCTAAGGCATTGGACCAACCAATGCTGCGACTAACCACCTCTTCGATAATCAAAATCCGACACCCACAAAACCAGATTATAGTTGCTGAGAAAGTAGTTCACAATTGCTTGTGACTTTCTGCTTGAAGAAATATTTCGTGGAGTAACCAATTTATATTCAAGTATTTGAGAAACACAGCAGCTGGACATATACCGTGGTAAATCTCTTATATTCTTCATTGAAACCAGATATACATTGTTCTCAGTCAGTTCCTGAGGCTCAAAAGTGAAGAATTAAAAAGATACTAGATCACTATTCAAAATTTCCCATCCAATCTCAATGTATTAGCCATATGAGTTACTTTATAAAGACAAGACTACCCATAGAATATACCAAAGCAGCGCGCCAGAGGGCTTCAGAAGACTAGAAAAAATCCAGTGTGCCATGTACGGTGCCTGGAGGGTTGATGCCAATACGAGTAGCTTTTCCTTCTGAAACCAATTGCGGTAACATGTTGGCTTCCCTGGCTGCAACTCCATTTGCAGTCCACAGGGTGATGTGGGGCCACTCGTTCTTGGAGTTTATCTTCTCACCGTCGATGGACCCTACCCGAGCTTCAAATGCAGCCATTTTTTCTGACAAGAGAAGGGCAGTTATTTCCACAGGGACTTGCTGGTTCTGATAGACACCATAGTTAGCCACAGCTGTCACACCATGACTCCTCTTGTGAGCAAGTGTCACGTGAGCCTGCCTGAGATTCTTCTGTATATTCTTATCTTTGATGAAGGCTTTGATCGTGCGGTTCTTCCCAGCCAACTGGGCAAAGAATAAACAGGTGATGAGGAAATATAATGGCCAAAAGGTACTAGCAACTTATAGCTGCAAGGTTCATATCGACGTACTTCATCGAGGAAACCTCCAATATCAGAGACAGGTAGACTGACAGCTGCATAGGAAATAGTTCCATACTTCTTCTTTTGGACACTTGGCATAACGTAATCACCATTTGCAACTTTTTTCAGCTCCTCCAGCACATGCTTCACAGCAACATCAAATGGAACCTGTGCAGGTACAAAGTTAGACACTTCTTTTAATTAGCATTGATTCAAAAGTGGACCAAACCAAAGTGAAATATGGGTAACCGAGAAACTATGTTTGGGTTTTGGAACAAAAAGGTCAATGGAATATGGAAGGAAGCACCAAACAAGAGGGGGAAATGTTTACCTGAACAGATTTGAGATACTCAGCATTGCTAGATAAAACTTCCCGCAATAGTTGCTCCCATCTAACCCATTCCTTTGCATATGATCCTTTGGCTGGATCCGCTCTAATAACAGAACAAAAGGGAGATCAAACACCATATCTTGGACATAACAAAAAGGGGAATGCACAGACGATTACAGTTCTTGTACTGTAGTCTACCAATTCTATTTTTAACTACGGCAATTAAACCCTTGGTAGAAATAATATTAATGAACTAGTCTCTTTTAAGTATTGAACAACTGCCACCTAGTTCCTTAACCAGACAACTGGACTCACTTGTGCCAAAAACAATTATCAGTTCTGTGACAGCTGTGCCTGTTTCTGTTTTTCCAGACATAAGTCAAAGATGACTAATTCCGTCCTATAGAACCTTTGCCATTTACCTTCAGGTATACTATGGAAGTTAAGAAATGTAAAAGCATCTAAATCACAAAAACAGCTGCTAAACATCAGTTTCACCTCCGAAAAAAATTGAAAAAAGTATCCAGGTTGCATGTTCCTACCTTCCATGTTTGTTGGTGTGAAGCGTGTACAGATTTATTCCTTCTTCCAGAACTGACTTAACAGACTCAGGTAGAGGGTCCCTGCATGTGCAAAACATATTATAAGTAAATAAGTAATGATTATACTTCGGTAACAGCCTCAGATTGCCCAATATATCCAGCAAACTCAAATATTACAATGAGGAAATCTGGAGGGTTAACTATAGCATGAGAAATGTAAATTATCAATATATCTTGGCCATAAACTATAACTCCATAGAAAGGAGAATACTATACACAGACAATATCGTTACCTATCAGGTTTTAACAATGGCATCTTCACAAGAGAACCAAAGCGTTCAACTAACTCGGCATCAAATTGTTCTCGACTCTGAGAAAGTGAGCAAATTAGGTTAGAAAATCCATAGGAGGTTATAACAAGATACATCACTGAACTCTGTTGCAACGAAATAGTCCTACCTTGCCCTCGTAAAGGTGATAAAACATTAACAGCACATATCCAGCATTAGGAGACCCCTTGTCAAGATTCCCCTTAAAAAAATATCAAGGAGTTAAGGATGTTGGTAACAACGATTGTGAATCTGTAAAGCATAATTTGCAATCTAGAGAAGCAAAGCGAAAGTACCGGATGTTTAACTCGTTGAAGCACACGATATATAAAAATGGCCAATGCATCTAGAGAAAATGGATTATTATCCGATCCTGTCCATTTAGTGGTCAGAAAAAGAAAATTAGCAATAACAGAAAAACATCTAAAGGAGCGCTTATCACATTAAATAGCTTTTCTGATTAAATAACTTAGAAACGTGCTGCAGCATGTGAAAGTAAAGAATCATCAATGTATTGACCAGCCACATAGAAATTATATATCACGAAACCTGTGAAAATCATCAATGTTGGTGAACTACTGCTCTAATAATTTGTTACCAGAGGAAGAATATGCAGATTAATTTGATCTACCTTTCTTGTATCAACTTGTTGCATTGGCCAGTAAGGGCGAACACTCACTAGTTCACTCGAATCCCTAAGCAATTGTATGGACGAAGCACCCCCCAAACTCGTTGCAAATAATGCAGCCAGTAAACGGAACGTACTTCTAAGAACTTATTTGTTCCAAGAACATGATAAAATACAAACCTGCAGAATCAGGTACAACTGGAACTGCACAAGACTTTGTAGCGTGGCACATGTTCTCAATCTGAAAAAAAGGAATGACGACCGCAAGTGTTTGAGAAAGTACTGACAATCGACAAATAGAACATCAATGTTGATGTGCAGCATTGTAAAATATGGTACTTAGATTGCCTCACAACTGTGTACGTTTTTCACTGATGCAAGCACAACTGAACAAATTTTGCAAAGAGAACTAAAGGCATCTTACCTGCCCCCAAACTTCTTCATTTGGAGCATTCTTGTCTGCGAGCATTATCGAATATGGTCTTTTTCTACGATCATCTGCAACCTTCTGCCAATACTTTCCTGTTGATATGAAATACTGTTAAAAAAATATTAAACATGCAGTAACCTGGATATGATAACATTTACAAAGCCAAATGATCACAAGCCAAAATCAACTGATGTGTTATTCAGTGGAGGGCCAACTAACTGCTCACAAGACCCAAAAGCTTAAGCTAGTATGTGGAGGGTCCGACTAATATATTAACACTCATCGCACGTGCAGACAACAGAAAAGTCCTCGTAAGTGAACCAAGGATATATGAACATGGGGAAAGCAAACATGGGTCACATGCCCAATACCAAACCAATACCACGTAGAACTTTGTTCAACCTTACTAGTTTGACTTCTGTATTAGATGGGCAACTTGCACCTCAACAACTAAACAATACCGTGGAAATTTTCCAGTTTTGATCAAAATGGTAGCAAACATATATTCCAATCACCAAAAAAAAAAAAAGAAAGAAAGAGATGGCATCTGTAATATATGTGTGTGTATTTCATGTGAAATTATATGTTACCACAGGTGAACTTTGACCGTGATTCTCCAATAAATAATGAAGCAGAATTCCATCAAAGGGAATAATAAAAGCTCCAACATTAATTTACAAAATCACGAAGTAAAGTATCACAGGAAATCATACTCGGGATAGAGTCGCTCTGTTGAATGTGAATTGAACGATCAACTCCAAGTCCACCAAGAGTACTCAGTATTTTTTCACAAAGATCAGACTTTAAACATCCTGGCATTCCTGCAAAAGAAAATTCAAGGGTGTATAACATGATGGGCAGAGATGATAAGACCAGGTCCTATAGTTCAAAAAAAAGGAATGATAAGTTCCAACTAGCATAGCAACCACCACTACCAAAATAAAGAAATGCCATGAATCATGTTCAACCAAACATACAAGGAGACATATACAGAAGGTACAAAATAGATGACAGAGCACAATATAAGTAGAATATTTCTAAATACAGTTCATACTCAATTTGGTCACAAGGCAGTAGCAATATCAGAATCAGAAGTCTGCTATTTGTTTCAAGACAAGACTCTTAATTCTTTCTCCCCTCCCCTAAGGATGAGAAGCATACAATTTATAAGTTAATTCAATAAAATCAGAGCTTATATATGGTTCCCTCCACTAGTCTCCCAAAATACAATTAAACAGGTGAACTAAGTTGAGAATCCTCTTACAAGATTCCCACCTTGTTGTCCATTTTTATTTGTTTAAGCCTAACCTGACGAAAAGTTCAAGCTTATGAGTGGAAGCCTCAAGATGCTAATGAAATGGTCATTGAATCCTCTTAAATGTGGGTCACTTCAAAATTATTCGCCCAAGCAAAACTTAGACAATTCAGCTATTGTTAATACTAGGCAATCATAATGCCAATCTTCAAGGAATGAATAGCATCTGTAGGCCGTCTTCAACCACAGATCTAATCCCAAAGCATTTAAAACTCCACAACTATTGCAAATATAAATTTACATAATTCATTGGTGATCCTACATCATAGAGAAACACGTTTTCATTTTCACAATTTATCAGTGTCAATTTTCAAACTCGCGAACATTTTAATTTGCAACAATGCAGCAAGCAATGAACAATACGCATCACTTACCTCTGTACAAGACTACTTTCTAAACTACATTAGGCAAGTCGCATTAGTCATTGAATGTTTCAACAGCTAGATTCAAAACCTTGCTACAAGCTTAGTCAATAGGTAAGTAACCTTACCTGGAAAGAATACAGTCAAACCTTCAGCTTTTCTAGCGGTGCTCTTGGTAGAGCGATCAGGGATTGATGTTGGTACCTCCCATTCCATCTTTAGATCACCCTCTTCATCCCTAAGTCCTTCACGTATGGCCAAAAAGTCATCAGCCCTTACAAAATTCCCGGCATACCCTATCAAGGCCTTATTTTCCGGGCTTTGTTTTGCATATTGTTCAAGAAAAGGCTCTGCTTCAGAAAGGTATGTTGAGGCCGAAGGCTGTTTGCTATACTTCCCCTTTATGTGTACAGCCCTAAATTTCAATGAAAAAAAATGACAAATGGTTGATTTATAGCACACTACGAAACTGTATGGAGGAAGCATATAATAAAATAATAACATACACATCAATACCATTCATCTAGCATCTTGCTGAGTGCACTCTGCTTTCCAGTTGAAGTGCCCCATATTTTCATTTGCCTATAATTTCATACAAAGATCGACCTCTTTTCAGAAAAAACTGAGGTAGTACACAAAAAGTTATGCATTTAACTACGAAGTTGCTAGCTGCTATAAGTAATAGTCAAGATAAAGATGCACTCACTAAGCACAATAATTAGCTGTCATTCAAATGCCACAACTGATAAAGATCTTATATAGATATTTGGTTTATTTATGATATAATATTTTCAGGAACCTGACGCGATTATAGAACTTAATGATGCAGGCAAAACTACCGTAGTTTATATCATCACATAATTTTGGCTTAACATGTCTTGATTTAATGACATAATTCCCTTCATGGTTTCAAAATAAAATATTGGGTTAA